>RBNI01004663.1:0-13650 GCA_003990745.1 Jimgerdemannia flammicorona | reverse complement strand
TGTCCTCCACCACCACCTCCTCCCCTTCCTCGCCCACCTGCCAGCAGCCCCCTCATACCTCCCCCCAGGCCCGGGCCTCTCCCCACTTGCTGCCAGTCAAACGCACTCGGGCCACCCTGCCCAGCATGCACCTCAGATTGCCTGTTAGTCGCCATGTTGTTAGTCTCTTTTTCTCCAAAACACTGAAGTAGTTGCTTTCCAGATGTTGTGTAACCTGAGAGGTACCGGAGAGAGATCTGTCGAGCTTGAAGAATTCCTCTAGGTGGTGTAGGTGTTCTTCAAAATTTACTGAATAGATATTGGAATTATCCATGTATACAATCAGGCAGTAGTGGATCAAGGGGGCATAGACTGAATTCGTCATCCTCTGAAAGATGGGAGGTGTATTGCAAAGTCCAAAGGGCATTTGGAGGTATTCAAACAGGTTTCCTAGAGCAAGAAGGACTGTCTTTTGAATGTCTTCAGGGTCTATGGAGATCTCATGGAATTCTGTAAAAAGGTCTATACTGCTGAAGTATCTGGCATCTTGTAACTGATCCAAAAGGCCATTGATTCTGGGCAAAGGATAGTGTAACAGACCAAAATGTACCACCCGAACTATAACTTAGCCAGATGATACAAACAATTAGCATACTTACTCAACATGATGTAACTTCCAGCGTATCATAGTTACTCATGCCCACCACACTTATAATTAGCCAAGACACCAGATCAGGATTGTTTACCTGTGTCCTGAGGACACACTCATGTCCTGCAGACACACTCATGTCCTGCAGACACACTCATGTCCTGTGGACACACCTGTACCCAGAGGACACACCCAAGCATCACCAGAAGTAATAAATCTATAGTTAGCCACATAGCAACCAGATAGCAACCACAATGTATAAATTACCCAAAGATAAGTGTGAATAAACCTTAGTCTAAAATTGAAGCAAAAGACAAGTCTGCCTACCACACTTCGAGAGGAACTCTATAGTCACTGCTAGGAGATTGTGAGCTTATTTCCCCACTCCAGTCCACTTTCCGATACAAAGAAGAGTTTGTTACATTTTTGGTTTACTTGTCAGATAAGCCTGAAGATTTGCTGCCTAAGTTCAAGGAGAACTTCACTACCTTTTGAGTAATCCACTGCCTAAGGAATAAGCTGCCATTTCCAAGTTATCTATATTCCCAGAGAGCCCGCTATAAGGAACTTGCCACAAGCCAGTCTATTTGATGCAACTTTGCAGTAGAGCCAGTCTAACAACATAACTCCATGCAAACAAAGCCAGTCTTTGATACAACTTTGCCAAGAGACCCTTTCTAAGAATCCAAGTTAATTTCTAGTTGAAACCACTGTTTTCAAGAAGTCCACCTATTCAGAAGAATCCGCATCATCCACCATCATTTGAGTTATCCACATTCTCAGAGAACCCATGCCACCCGAGCTATTATTCCCAAAAGAGCCCAATTCATGCCATTCAAGTTGTTTGTTGTTTTCAGTGAGCCTGAGTTATCAAGTTATCTGCTGCCAGCACAATTCCCAGTGACATTTGAGAACCCTGCCGATTTAGGTGAAGCCATGCCAAATCAAGCTATCTGTCAGAAATCGCATACTTTTGGAGATCGTTGCACTATACAGAGATCGCTTGCTACCCAAGAAGGAGAACTGCTAAATTGCCAGACCAAGATCATCGTGCTACACAGAAATCACCTGCTACTCTAGAAGGAAACCACTCATGCTATATACAAATTCTGCCATTCCCAGTTGACCCAAGAAGGAAACCTGTTCACAAATCACCACTACACCCAGAGAACTGTCCCAATTAGGAAATCGACACACAAATCACTCACAGATATCCAGCTTTGACTATTATACCACTAAACACCAAGGAACTCAGAAATCTTAGAACATTTTGTTGCTTTTTGACAAAGTAACTGAGGGCTCAAGCTAAACTACATCAACCCCCAACCTTGTAATTTGCCTCCATTGAGCCGGGCATGTTACATTTGGGGGCTCAACTGGGAAGATTTCAAAATTGACATGACTTTTCAGCTCATAAGAACCCACAGTCAAACTGGATACATTTGATATAATACCAATTTCTGTCACTATAGGAGAACTAGTTATCACCAGTATTTGGATAGGGAGAGAAGTAATCACATAAAGACTTTCTGACTATCCAGCATCAGAAGGATCCCAATCAGAAGCAGGAGGCAGCACAGGCCAAAATCCCCAACCAGATCAATCAGACAATATAGACAGCCCTGCTGGAGATTTTGAAGAACTTACACAAGAACTAGAGATCTTATTACACAAGCCCAAGATCTTACAGCCAAACACTCCATACCTATCCCATCAATCTCCCCAATAGAACCTTTACCACAACCCCTTGCAGAATCTGAAGTAGCTTCTACAAGAATACCTAGGCCCACTCTATTTCGTCAAAGGCCCAGAACACCATCCTCAGGATACCCAAGCACCCCCATTTCCAGTGACAGCTCAGAAAGTCAATCAGAATCAGAATCTGGACCAGAACCAGAATCAGAGGAAAGTGATGATAAAATGGCCACCTCATTGCCAACTTTTGCAGGATACCCTGAGGAAGACCCTAGAGAATTTCTTGACAGAATTGAAGGAATCACAGCTCTAAGGAACTTCTCAGATGAAAGAAAAATCACCATCTACAAGGCTCAGCTCAGAGAACCAGCCAGAGGAATTTTTCATTGAATAGCAGGCAACTGAGATTCAGAACTAGTGAGACAGATACATATAAGCAGCAATGTCTGATGAGCTAGAATATGTGGCCATGGTCCACTGGCTCATTGAAAAGTATGCAGGAAATGAAACCTGCCACAAGGCTCAAGAATCCATCATAGAGATGAAGATGAATCTTGGAGAATCACCTAGAGCCTTCTACACAAGAATCCAGAAGAGAATGCATGCTGCCAGGTTCAATGCCACCAACCAGGACATTATAGGTCCAATGATCTTCATGAATGGAAATCCTCCAAATATTGCCCAATATGTCTACACCTTAGGCATCAGAAGGTCTGAAGAGTAAGTAGATGCAGCCTAAGGATTCTTTGATGTCAGACAAGGAACTACCTGGAGTGACCATGACAGAAAAGAAGAGAAAGAAGACATCCTGATCAAAGCTCTACAAGGACTCCTTCAAGGACATGAAAGATCCGAAGAAAGAAGATCAGCTAAGGAAGGAAAGAAGGATAGAAGTGAAATCCAAGACCTCAGCTCCAAGTTAGACCGATTGGTTAGACAGATTGAAAAACTCACTACATATAAAAACTGGAGCTATCAAGACAATAGAGGATACTCACCACAGAAAAGCCAAGGCTATCCACTCAGAGATAACCAGAGTTATCAGCAAGAGGAGAGAAGATACCCTGTCTGAGACAGAGCCCAAGTCCAATACTTCTACTGTGGACAATTTGTACACTATGCCACTGAATGTGACAACAAAAGAAGTGACTGAAGGGACTCAGAACCACCAAACTGAAGGAATGACACTCAGTACAAGAAGACTGAAGCCCATTCTGTAGAAGATTTTGAGGAAGCAAGCAACAGTGAAGACTATAGTGACCTAGACTTGTACCCTACCAAGGTCACCTCCTGAAAAACAGTTTACCCAGCAGAGAAAAGGAAGAGACCTATAGGAAGGCCATTCAGGAAGGAGAACTTCACTGCCTTTTGAGTAATCTGCTGCTTAAGGAATAAGCCGCTGTTTCCAAGTTATCCATATTTCCAGAGAGCCCGCTATAAGGAACTTGCCACAAGCCAGTCTATTTGATGCAACTTTACAGTAGAGCCAGTCTAATGATGTAACTCCATGCAAACGAAGTCAGTCTTTGATGCAACTTTGCCAAGAGACCCTTTCCAAGAATCTGAGTTCAAGAGACCCTTTCCAAGAATCTGAGTTCAAGAGACCCTTTCCAAGAATCTGAGTTAATTCTCAGTTGAAACCACCATTTTCAAGAAGTCTGCCTATTCAGGAGAATCTGTGTCATTTGAGTTATCCGCATTCCCAGAGAACCTGTACCACCTGAGCTATTATTCCCAGAAGAGCCCAATTTGCACCATCTGAGTTGTTTGTTGTTTCCAGTGAGCCTGAGTTATCGAGTTATCCACCACTAGCACAATTCCCAGTGACATTTGAGAACCCCACCGATTTAGGAGAAGCTACACCAAATTAAGCTATCTACTAGAAATCGCATACTTTTGGAGATTGTCGCACTACACAGAGATCACCCACTACCCAAGAAGGAGAACTGCTAAATTGCCAGACCAAGATTGTCGCACTACTCAGAAATCACCTGCTACTCAAGAAGGAAACCACTCATGCTACATATAAATTCTGTCATTCCCAGTTGACCCAAGAAGGAAACCCATTCACAAAACACCACTATATCCAGAGAACTGTCCCAATTAGGAAATCAACACACAAATCGCTCGCAGATATCCAGCTTGGACTATTATACCACTAAACACCAAGGACCTCAGGAATCTTAGAACATTTTGTTACTTTTTGACAAAGTAACTGGGGGCTCAAGCCAAACTACATCAACCCCCAACCTTGTAATTTGCCTCCATTGAGCTGGGCACATTACAATAGATATCCTTTTTGATGACTGATTTGAGTTTCCTGTAATCTATATAGAGTCTCCATCCTCCTTTCTTTGGTACAATAAGTATAGGGCTGGCCCAGGGGCTGGTAGAGGGTCAGATGACTCCATTGTCTAAGAGTTCTTGAATGTACTCTTTTTTGAATATCTTTAAGTGATGGGGTATTCTATAGAGTTTCTGCTGGATGAGTGTTGCATTTCCTGTATTTATGCTATGGTAATATGATGGATTATATAGCAGGTTGCCATAATTAGTGATGAAGATATCTTGATATTTGTTGAGGAGTTCTGCTAGTTGTTGCTATTGTTGGGGTGTCAATTCTTCTCCAATGTTGGTGGAAGACTTCACTGTCTCCTGGATCACAGAGGGGCCTTTCCTTTCTTCTGGGACCTTTTGCTGTTTCCCAATAGGTTTAGTTCATAAACTTCCCTATGAGTTTGGTTGAGAAAAGGCATCAGATGTCCTGTGATGGTTCCTTTTGGCAAGATGATGGTTTCCCAACTTTGGTTGGTTTCTTGGGAGTGTACTGGATTCATTTTATCAGGAAATGTGTGTTCTTCTATGTCCAGATGTGAGATATCTTCATTGGGTTCAAAGAAAAGATTTCTGGGGTCAGGTGGTGCAAAGATTTCGAAGGTGGTTTGTTCTCTAGGCTCTTGGATGAGGTTCTTGTGCAGTTTAACTGGCTGGTGGTACACTTGCTGGGGGACATTCCTTTTGAGGTAATTGACTTGAAGAAGATATACTTCCTTCTTGTCTGAACTTCCAAATCCTTTGGCTTGTCTTGTTTCTTCAGTCAATTCAGAGACTTCTTGTAGTTGTGGTTTCTTGACCTTCATGAAGACTGCTTGGGCAATCTTCTGTCCTTTAATGATTTGGTGCCATTCTGTACTGCTGTTGTGAAGGATGACCTTGATTTCACCTATATATCTTGGGTCAATAGTTCCTCCTTCTATGGTTATTCCTTGTCTGGCAAGTCCAGATCTTGAGGTTAGTTGGATGTAAGCTCCTTGGGGTGGCTGCATGGCTAGTCTAGTTCTGACCATGAATGTTTTTCCAGGCTTGATAGATTCATCCTCCAGACTGTGAAGATCATATCCTACATCCTCTGGGTGGGCTTTGGTCAGGGATTTGGCCTTGGGATGTAGCAGAGCATACTGAGCAATATCCTTGCTGAGTTCAGACTATCCTTGGGCTGAGGCTCCACTAGCAGAGAGCCTCCAGGCTCTGAGGTTGGGGTGGCCATCTGGCTCCAGTAGAAGGGTCTCAGAGATAGTTGATTCCTCTTCTTCCTATAGGGTCTAGGGCTTCCTTGAAGTTGGTGGCATCTTCTACTCATCCTTGGTAGATTTTATATCTGATAAGATCTAGAATATCTTTTTCTAAATCATAGATCTTAAGAATCCTTCTTCCTGGCTTCTTGGTCTGGCTTTTTCGAATCTGGCTTTTTCAGATCTGGCTTCTATTGTCTCCTCTCTTCAATGTGTGGATTGCAACATCATGACTGAGGTGAATCTTCTGATGTCTATAGTCTTGGCAGTCTGGGTGTCTTCTATTGTTACAATATCCCATTGCTTGAAAATGATATTCTCAGTTATTGATTTCTTGTTGTCTCAGGAATTGGTACCCATCTTGGTCATAAGTTTGGGGAAGGGTGGACAATGGGTATATTTCTGTTTGGGTAAAGAAGTCTTGTCCTCTGAATCAGCTTTACAGCTTGGTGGTGACCTCTTAGATGGTAGTTGACTGTAACTATATTTGGAGATTCTGGTCTCTGGGACCTCTGTCTCTCCTATTGGTCTAGTAGATGGTACTGATAACAATAGTCTTGGGGAGAGTGGAAGACCATTTGGTGTAGACATCTTTCAAGCTGAAAAGCTCTTTCTTAGTAAGTTTCTTTCTTAGGAATAATAGGAATTGTACTGGGTCCTTCTTCTATATTCCAAGAGTCATTATCTTCCAGCAAGGCTCACCCCATGGAATGAGTTTGGGGACCTCTTCTTCTTCAGATACTTCTTGTTCAGGAACTTCTTGGTCAGGAACTTCTTGGTCAGGAACTTCTTCTTTCTCAGATAATTCTTGGTACCAAATCACTTGTATTTCTGTAGCTTCAGCTGCAGGTGTTTCTGGAACATGTCTGTATTTCTTCTTCTTCCTTCTGCACTCTGGGCAAGCTGTGCCAGGCGAATTCCTTGTCCAAATGATCTTGGAGGAGTGCTCAGGGCACTTGTGTCTCTTGAGGCAGGTGGGGCATCCTTTGATCTCTCTGCAATGGCTCTAATGATAATGAGGACAGTGTTCTTGATCCATACATTGTCTTCTGGTCTGTAATCCACTAGGTTGATTTAGGGATTGAGTCTGGGATCATTTCCATCTTCAGATTCTTCTTCTTCTTCTATAGTAGATTCTTCACTACTGGCATATTCTTTCTGGATGGTAACCTTTTTCTTCTTCTTTAATTACTTATAGCTGGTCATCTTAACTCTATATTTCTTACCTAAGTAGTCAAACTTGAGTACTTATTGACTGATATTAACAACTACATTCATTTCCTTCATCCAGTTGGTACCAAGGATCATATCATAGGTGATGGCTTCAGTGACAATAGCTTTTGGGATAGAGAACTGAATGTGTCCAAGAGAAATAGTAATGTTTTGTACTTCTCCAAGAGGTTGAGTTTGGGCTCCATCTGCTACTATGATGCTGAGGTTGGATGGTCCTTCAATGGGCCATTGGAGGGTGTCCAGGAATTGTTTAGCAATGACACAGATAGCTGCTCCTATATTTGTTCTCCAATGTCTCCATGTAGGTAGGTACTGACATATCTCTCTATAGCCTGGATAGGTATGGGGGTTGGCTCTTGCTGTGGAATGGGAACTCAGCCAGTGCTAGATCTGATGGTCCTCAGTAATTTGTTTTGGACTCCAGCTAGTGTTAGTTGCAGGAACTGCAGAAGGGGGACCTCTATCTTGGCTTCTTGAATCTTCTGCCAGACTTCATTATAGATGCCTCTGGGTATAGTCTTTGGGGTGTACTTCTTCTTTGGCTTGGGAGCAGCAGGTTCTCATTCTTTTTATTCCATTTCTTCATCTTCTGGAGCAGCTCATTTGTCTCAAGAACAAAAGGTGAGGGGGTTTGGGGAGATGTCTCTACCTGCTCCTCTTCATGTTCTTCATCTTCTTCTTGGATGATTCTTCTGCTGATATTCCTGGATGGTCTTCCTACAGGTCTCTTCCTTTTTTCTGCTGAATAGACTGTTTTCTGGGTGGTAACCTTGGTAGGGTATAAGTCTAGATCACTATAATCTTCACTGTTGCTTATTTCCTCAAAATCTTCAATAGGATGGGCTTCAGTCTTCTTGTACTCAGTGTTATTCCTTCAGTTTGATGGTTCTGAGTCCCTTCAGCCACTTCTTTTGTTGTTATATTCAGTGGCATAGTATCTGAATTATCCATAGTGGAAGCATTGGACTTGGGCTCTGTCTCAAACAGAATATCTTCTTTCTTCTTACTGATAGCTCCTGTTATCTCTGGGTGGATAACCTTGGCTCCTCTGTGGTGGGTATCCTCTGTTGTCTTGGTAACTCCAATTTTTACATATAGTGAGTTTTTCAATCTGTCCAATCAATTGGTCCAACTTGGAGCTGAGGTCTTGGATTTCACTCCTATCCTTCTTTCCTTCTTTGGCTGGCCTTCTTTCTTCAGACCTTTCTTGTCCTTGGAGAAGTCCTTGTAGAGCTTTGACCAGGATGTCTTCTTTATCTTCTTTCTTATCATGGTAACTCCAGGTAGTTCCTTGTCTGACATCAAAGAATTCTTGTGCTGTATCTACTTGCTCTTCAGGCCTTCTAATGCCTAGAGTACAGACATACTGGGCAATGTTTGGAAGAATTCCATTAATGAAGGTCATTGGACCTATGATGTCCTGGTTGGTGGCATTGAACCTGGCTGCATACATTCTCTTCTGGATTCTTGTAAAGAAGGCTCTGAGTGATTCTCTAAGATTCATCTTCATCCCCATAATGGATTCTTGGGTCTTGTGGCAGGTTTCATTTCCTGTATACTTTTTAATGAGCCAGTAGACCATGGCTATATACTCTAGCTCATAGGATACTACTACTTATATTTGTCTTGCCAGTTCTGAGTGTGGGTCATTTGCTATTTAGTGGAAGATTCCTCTAGCTGGTTCTCTGAGCTGGGCCTTGTAGATGGCAATTTTTCTTTCATCTGAGAGATTCCTCAGGACTGCAATTCCTTCAATTTCATCAAGGAATTCTCTGGGGTCTTTCCCTGGGTATTCTGTAAAGGTTGGCAATGAGGTGGCCATTTTATTGTCACTTTCTTCTGATTCTGGTTCTGGTCCTAATTCTGATTCGGATTCCCTCTCTGAACCATCACTGGAGATAAGGGTGCTTGGGTATCTTGAGGATGGGGTTCTGGATCTTAGATGAAGTGGAATGAGCCTAGGTATTCTTGTAGGAGCTACTTCCAATTCTGTAAGAGCTTGTGGTGAAGGTTCTATTGATAAGATTGATGGGACCAGTATGGAGTATCTGTCTGTAAGATCTTGGGCTTATGTAATAAGATCTTCTTGTTCTTGTATAAGTTCTTCAAAATCTCCAGCAGGGCCACCTATATTGTCTGGTTGATCTGGTTGTGGATTTCAGGCTGTACTGGTTTCTAGTTCTGATTGGGAACCTTCTGATGCTAAGTAGTTGGCATATCTTGAGATGATTACTTCTCTTCCTGTCCAAATGCTAGTGATAACTGGTTCTTCTATAGTGGCAGAGATTGGTATTATATCAAATATATCCAGTTTAACTGTGGATTCTTGTGAGCTGAAAAGTTATATTGATTTGAAATCTTCCCAGTTGAGCTCCCAAATGTAATGTGCCTGGCTCAATAGAGGCAAATTACAAGGTTGGGGGTTGATGTAGTTTGGCTTGAGCCCCCAGTTACTTTGTTAAAAGCAACAAAATGTTCTAAGATTCCTGAGGTCCTTGTTGATATTTAGTGATATAATAGTCAATCTAGATACAACAGTAGTTCTTCTGGTCACATGGTAGTTGATTTGGATATTGATTTCCTTATTGGGATGGTTCTCTGAGTGTAGTAGTGATTTGTGTGTCTTTCCTTCTTGGATCAATCTGAGAATTGGTAGAATTTCGTATATAGTGTGAGGATCTCAGCATAATGATCTTGTGTAGTGCAGGTTCCTTATGTGTGATGGTCTGGAAATTTAGCAGTATTTCTTCTTGGGTAACAGATAATCTCTATATAGTGCAGTGGTTTCCTAAAATAGTGGCTTACTGGAAATTATCCTGGTGGTAGATTCTTCCAAATTGGGTTTTCTGGGAATAATACTTAGGTGGCATAGATAACTCAGATAACTTGGATGTTGTGGATTCTTCTGAATTAGTGGACCTCTTCTTGAAAATGGTAGTTTTTGGAAAAGGGTTTCTTGGCAAAGTTATATCAAAGACTGACTTCATTTATATGACAAATTACTGCAAAGTTGTATTAGAAACTGGCTTGAGTAAGGTGGCTTTCTTTTAGGCTTTCTGGGAATGCAGATAACTTAGAAATATGTAGCAGTGAAGTCCTTTACTTGAACTTGGCAGCAAACTTGAATTCTTTAAGCTTATCTGGCAAGTGAATCAATAGTACAGCTTATTCCTTAAGCAGCAGATTTCTCTTCAAAAGGCAGCAAAGTTCTTCCTTGAACTTGGTAGTAAATCTTTGGCTTTGTATTGAAAAGTAGACCAGAGTGGAAAGGGAACCAATGCTCAATCTTTAGAGGCTTCTTTGGTATTTGTATTTCAGACTCATTCTTTATATCAGAAAGTAGACCAGAGTAGAGAAATAAGCTCACAATCTCCTAGCAGTGGCTGTAGATTTCCTCTTAAAGTATGATAGGCAGACTTGTCTTTTGTTTCAATTTTGGACTGAGGTTTATTCACTCTTGTCTCTGGGGTATTTTATATAGTTGTAGTTATTATCTGGTTGTTATATTGCTAACTATAGATTGCTAACTATGGTAAGTATTCCTTGAGAGTACAGCATACCTTGAGGGTACAGTATACCTTGAGGGTTCAGTGTACCTTAAGAGTATGGGTAAACATACTGCTTCTGGTATCTCTGGCTAAATATACAGATTGGCACAGTAAAGCAGTCTTGGTTACTTAGTATACTAGATATAGTATATAGCTAATTTATAATTTTAGCAGTACAATTCTGTTGCTCATTACACTATATATGGTTATACTACTTTAGGTAACTATAACTACTAGTTGGAAATTCTATAAGAATTTCTGTAGGAATTTCTATTGAAATTTCCATAGGAAATTCCAGAGACTTGTAACAATTTGTTATAAATATTAGTAACTTAAAGATATTTATATCAAATATCTTTAGCTTAAGAAAAAAGCTATCTTAATGCCTAAGTACTATCTGTTATACTTATAATTAATCTAGTCTCCTTCTGATATATTAATAATAATTTGATAATTATATACTTTAATTCTTTTAAAGTCTAAGTCTTTTAGTATATTCTTTTTTAGATATAGTCTGAATCTAAGAATTTAATATATTTTTCAAAGTTTAAGTATTTATAAAATTCAAGATATATATATTGTGGTGTTCGATTTGTATAACTAAAGGTTCAAACACTGCTCAATGGTGCCACTTGTGTGAAGCGTGCGATGTATAACTGAAGGCGTTGGTGACGTTCGTGGGTCGATAGTCACGTGACAGGTCGTTCGATTCGTGCGGTAATAACGGGAGATCGTTCGATGTTGGCTCAGGACGTTGATGGCTCAAATGTTTGATGGCTGGCGGGTCGGTCTTTGGCAGTCTAGTATCCTTTGGCTGGGTAACTTGGGTCTCGAATCTCGAATGGCGGTCTCGAATGGCGGTCTCGAATGGCGGCGGTCGGCAGTCTCGAATGCGCGGCAGTCTTGAAACTTGAATATTCATAGCGGTCGATTTCCTTAACTTGGCGGTGGTTTTCCTGGCAGCTTTCCTTAGCGGCGGTTCTTGAACAAGAGTTTTCCTTGGCTCTTGGAGTCTTTTCCCAAAGTTTCTCAAAAACTTAAGTTGGTATTATCTTACACTAGACTTCTGCGTCATTCAGATAAAAGACCAATGGACTGAGGTTTATTCACTCTAAGGATATGGGGTTACTTATACAAGTTTGCTAGCTATGGGGGGGCGCGACTAAGGCTAAGGTATACTATGTTGTGGCGAACTTTGCTATGTTATTGGCTTGCACGATGCGAGGTGCAGGCTATTGTTTACTATGGATTGGGTTGTAGGGGATAGCAATGCTAGATTCGGATTTGCTGACAAAATGCTGAAAATGGTGGTACTGGATGGCAACGCTGGATTCGGACTTGCTGACAAAACGCTGAAAACGGTGGTACTGGATGGCAACACTGGATTCGGACTTGCTGACAAAACACTGAAAATGGTGGTACTGGATGGCAACACTGGATTCGGACTTGCTGACAAAACGCTGATATGAAGGCTGCACAATTCTCACGGCTGACAGGTGGTGCTTTCTAGAGGAAATAGTACCCTTCGTCCGCAGCGGGCAAATCTTGCTGGGTTAAGATTTCTTCTTCATCATACCTCTCCTCAAAAGGGGGAAGCGCCAGCCAAGAGGTGAGGGGGTAGAAGAGTGGCCAGTCATCTTCTACAACATTCTCCAACCCTTGAACAGCTTGAATGCGGACAGAGGACTGGTAGACTCTCTGTTGCTCCTCTTCTTCTTCTGGAAACTTGTCAGTTTTAGTGTCGGAGGGGGTTTCTTCAGGGGCAGGGTCTTGGAGTTCTTGGGCTTCCTCTTCAAAGACAGGGACTTCTTGGGCTTCTTCTTGATTCGGTTCCCAAATGATAAGATGTGAATTGTGGCTGACAGGGTGGTGGGTGGTTGGGGTAGCCCCAATGGGTGCTTCTATGGTAATGGGTGGGCCTTCAAATATCTCCATAAGACTCATTAGGTGACCTTGATGGTTGTCTCAGAGTGGGGTGGTGTGGAAACCTGGCTGAGTGGGTTCGGTTTGTTGGCTTCCTACGGCGACGCGGTTGCTGCCAGTAGAGTTGGCTACTTCAGATTCTATCCAGTCAGCATCTTCAGTTGAAAGGCGGGAGAGGCTGCCAGCTGTTACTCCTTGCAAGTGTGCTATGGACCAGGGAATATGGTGGAAGATTTGGTGGACACGGAGGGCTCTCTTGATTAGCCGGCTAGTGGTTATCAATTCGGTAATGAGGACTTCCCGGTCATCTTCTTGAGTCTCATTGCAAAGGCGGTGTCCAATTTCATAGTCATGCCAGAGGGTCATTCATTCGGTAGTATCTTTGAGCTGCTGGGTCATTATATACCGGTAGTTGATGAAGTGTCCAAGGTCCTCGGTATAGAAGTTCAAGTGTTCAGAGGTATCTGGGTGCCAGATGGCCTTCTTGATAGCTTCAAATATCAGGGTCTTTGGGCCAGGCAAAGGGGTAGAGCGGCGGGAGGTCTGGTTGGATCGGCAAATGGGAGGCATTGTGTGATGGGTACTTGGTTCTTTGGTGCCAATCCCTGAGATGGAGTATGGTTCCTTAAATAACATGGTCTTCATTTTGGCTCGGGTCATCTTGTCTTCTTTTGGGATGATCACCTAATGGGTCAGACTGTCTATTTGATTGTCATGCCATTATGTCATCTGATCTTAGTAGTCACTGGTACTCCGTTGTCAATTGCGTACATCACATCTGCCCCTTGCAAAATTAGAGCCGTCCTTAGCGGTGAGGGTTACACAGAGTTGGGTGGTCTTAACTCCAGGGATGAGCAGAATGTCGGCGCATTTGTGAGGACTGGCCATCCTTGTCTAGGGCGAGGGCTCCCATAGTCGCGGCTGGGGATTCGAACCCATTGGAAATAGTTTTACTTGTAATCCGAGACAATTTCTCAGTAACAATGTCTGTCACGTGGATGGGCTTGAGTCTGGTTCCAACGTTGTTGGCTTTCTTGAGTTCCGAGTGAAA
>RBNI01004662.1:0-13651 GCA_003990745.1 Jimgerdemannia flammicorona | reverse complement strand
TTTTTTTCGCGTTCTTTCACACCATCCCTTCTCGTCACGCCGGATATTGTTTTTTGGCACAGTCCTCCCTTCTCATTTTTCGGAGACCCCCTCCCATCTTTATGCTAGTTATCATTTTCTGAGATGGGATGCGTGCGTGCGGTGAACAGATTGTGTGAAACCCCAATTAATTAACAGTGAGACCAGCAAACACAAATTGGACCCCTTCAAAACTACCCAAAACTACCCACTTCGTTCTGGTCTTAAAACCCTCTCGCCAAACCCGCTGGCATCGGGAAAATGATGCCAGCTACACATTCCTACCCCAACTACAACTTTTATATTGCCCCGCGAGGATAATGTCACTGCTCTAGGGCAACCCCTTGTCTAGATACTGTCGTTCGTGCATTGCCACCCCCACCGACATCGCTTCCTACCTACGGGTCATTTCCCATATCTCCTCACATCCGTTGCTCACTACGCATCGTCACAGATACAAATCGTAAATGGCACCAATTTTTTATATATAAAAACAAAGACCAAAAGCAAAAAGACGAAAGACAGAAGGCGAAAAAGACTAGGCAATAATCAACCTCTTCAATAGTTGCACCCACCTCCTACTCCTCCTTGAACGACGTCAACCGAATAACTTCCCTTTTGATGGCGGCGCAATTGGACCCATCACCATAAAACCATGATCCTTGTCCAACCGCATGGGACGAGTTTTCCGATGGTCGCCATTCCGATGTACAGCCCCAGGGGGAGGAATGCTGAATGTTCTTACGCACGAAGACAGTCATTTCACCCCCAGATCGCTAGGCTCCTGTAAATGGGGGTGCTGTCGTCCATCAGTAGCGAGCAGTTGACGTTCCCCGTAAGGGTGGATGTCTTGATCAGTGTGCGAAGGGGGAGTAATGGGTGGGTGGTCGAAACAAACGAGACTTGACCCGTGACTGACATTACAACCTAGCAAATTTGCTAACCAATGATTATGGAAAAGTCGGTTTCATGACTGGGTAATTATTTGAGCTTGAAAGCCCAGCGGCATTTTTTTTTTTTTGGTCAATTTGCATGTGCTGATTCAAAGCACTGCATAGAGCCCCAAAAAGAAAAAAGAACGGTTGGGATTGGAGGTTGCATAGACAATGGAACAGCCGGTAAGTCGACTTCCTTGGATCAAACGAGTTTCCCTACGATCCTGTATAAGTTTGACAGGACATCTTATCAGTCACATGATCTTTACTCCGCGCGTTTTGTCGCGTTTCGCTCCCTCGGTGGCAGTGCTAAAGAATTACCTAATCGAATATTTTCACACGAGCCTTAGGGAAATGAGCACAAGACCACTATACATCATTCGACATTTTCATACTCAGACAGATGAGCCATCGAGGTGTGGCGCGAATCTTGTAAGCCTTCCTCTCCGGCGTAAACTTGCGTTGCAGGGTTCAGACTCGCCGAGATACGGGGAACCTTCAATCACATGGTAACTCGAACCATCTCTCTGGTCAAACCTGGCTTGTGTGTCCTCCTCTCCCACTCAACCGCATTAAACGTTTCGGGCGGATTGTTTACATTCCACAAGCATGCTCGTTTGGAGATCCACCACGTTGCCAGAACACGAATCCCGAGTGCAATCCCTCACCCCCCCTCCAAAAAAAAAAAAAAAAAAAAAAAAAAAAAAAATCTGTAAAGGGACGGTCTCCTTTCACATACCCCTCTTTTATCCCTTTTTTCCAGAATTGTGTGGGAGCCTCTCACAAACAAATGGCAGCATGAAAAGAGTAAGATGCCATATGTCCGAGGTCGCAACGTGGCGATTTGTTTTGAATCAACCCCACTTTGGGCAGACGCGATCAACCCCCACGCGAGCTTGAAAGGTTGCTCATTCCTCGACAATGCAGGGATGATTGGAGGAAATGGTTGGCACAAGGAACGCGCGCGTAATGAGGTGGCCAAAACGAGCGTAGAGAACGTGTCGAGGCCTTGCCAGGAAATGGGAATGAGTGATCGCATTGCTAACGACGACAGTGGTTGTGTGGGACAAGGTCGCATTAACTCACGTTCTTCACACGATCATTAAACACTACAACTTGGTTAGACCCTGTCCGCGGGAGTATCTCCGGTTCATTACCGTTGTCCACC
Source organism: Jimgerdemannia flammicorona (assembly GCA_003990745.1). Taxonomy (NCBI): domain Eukaryota; kingdom Fungi; phylum Mucoromycota; class Endogonomycetes; order Endogonales; family Endogonaceae; genus Jimgerdemannia; species Jimgerdemannia flammicorona. The sequence goes on along the minus strand of RBNI01004662.1, from coordinate 11,530 downwards.
ATGCGGAGTTCGCCAACCTTCGTTTTCGTCCAGACATCGTAGGTTTTGTTCGCTGTGGACCTCTCGCTCGTCAGCATATCGTCGATCGTTTTGGTCACACCACCGAGGAACAGGTCCCCGCACCGGTGCCTGGGATCGGTCGACCACCCGTCCAGGCTCTGCTACAGGCGCGAGGAACCCTTAATTGGTCCGTCTCAATGTGCGCTCTTTCTGGCGGCGTTTCCACTTCGGCTTGACGGCTTTGACGGATTGTCAAGCGGACTCTCTCAAATATGCAGGTGCTCGCTCGTTATAACCCCGCGAGCCTTCTATGGTGCGACACGGGGTATCGTGGAGGTCCGTGGACGAATGTTGACGGTAGGATTCAGAAGTTTACCTCACAGACTCGCTCTGTGCAGTTTCGGGCGCCACGTTTTGACACGCGCGGGTTCGTGTTCGGCGGGAAAATTGCGCACTCGGACGATGGAGTGAAAAAAGTGGTGTCATGTGGATTATCGCTAGTCTCGTCACACATAAGAACCCAACATCCTTGGGGTATTCTTCTTCCACGGCCACATTTGGCTACTTGACATTTTGTTTGGAGAGCTGTTCGGTCGTGAACGTGGTAAGCTACCGTTTCCGGTTATATGAAGTGTGGTACAGCGAGGACCCAGGGTCATCATGGTCCGAGACCTTGGGCATAAGCCAACAGAGGCGGCTCTTTGCATCCCACGCAATAAACAAAAGTCGGTATACCAAGCAGGTCCTGCGGGCAGCCCGATAATAATATCAAAGGTCCACGCGCGAGCAACGAAAACAGTGAAACCGCCAAACAAGATTCGATGCAGAGAACTTTGATCTCTTGAACTTTTAAGGGGGTACCGCGAGTTTGATTTTCGTCGCTGAAGGGGAAGGGGTATTTAGGGGGCCGGAAGGTTCACGAAACGATGCAAGACTTGCAGCCGAAGTTAATTGAGTGCATAGGCTTCAGGTTTGTCAGATAGCAAGGCTAGTCATCGCAAGAGGACAAATATAACATTTATGAGTACTACCATTTTCAAGATACGGGTAGCCAAAGATAATCATTAATAAATATATGTAATCTCCTGTGGGGAAGGTCAAATATCACAGAAGACAAATGATGGTCAAAATTACTCATTGTGGAGGGGTCACTTGGTCTCATTCGAGAGCTTCGGAGAAGACTTCCTGAGTATTCTATAAACTATACAGATACCCCGATATGGTTCAAATATGGATCCAGCCCGATCAAACGAGCAGGCGCGAATGAGGGAGGTTGCTAAATCGGGGAGGTGGCCACCCAGTTACAAATCTGTCAATTATTAAAGTTCCGACGGTTGCTATAGGGGTATTCTAAATCCAGTGAATAAAAATAAATTTTCGGTCCCCGGCCACAGCCCAAATTCATATATATAACCACCGTTTCGCCATCCGACTTCTCTCTGCAACCCGCACTTACCCCGTAACCTCCACATCAACAAACAAAACTCAAAAGCTCTCTAATATGATGTTCGGCCTCAACAACAAGCTCCACCGCTTCATCACCGAGATGTACCCCACCTCCGCTTCCACCTCAAGTTACACCCAAGAGGAGGTCTCCAAGGCCGCGCCCACCGTGTTCCCCGTCCTGAACCGCCGCGGGGAGATGTTCTACGATTTCGACGAAAACAGCGGCAAGGAGCTCGACTCCGCCTCCACCCCTGTGCTGCGTCTCTCTCGCAATCCGGCGAGGCACCGTGTGTCGATCGGTTCGTTGGAGAGCATCGCCGAGGAGGACGAGGAATAATAGATATCCCGTAAACTCAGGGCCGTTCGACATCATCCTTATCCAATTCGCGTTCCATCACCAGCGAACAATCATCTATCGTAGCATTATTCTGTACCATCACAATCCTCTCCTCACATCACCCTGTGGCATTTGCTCGCAGATCCGTTCCTGTACATTACTTCCTTTCGGTACGGAAACATACCGTTGTACATAGCCGTTGTTTCAGTCCCTCCTAGTTCAAAGTATGGATTGATATTAGCCAGTCCGTTGCATCAAAAGTTGTACTCATATACTCTCACAAATAACTATTGCGTATTTTGTAAATGTTATTCAATCGGCTTCTCGTTTGTTTCTGTTCGCGAGAAGCATTCACATCGAATAAATCACGTTGTGGATAATAACTATAATCCAAAAGTCTTCCATTTGCGAATGAGCACAATTTGTCCCAGCGTCATATTACGCCCCGCGTCGTTATGAGAAATTTTTGGGTACGAATTTTGACTAACGGATTTCCGGATAACAGGTTAGGTGATCAGCCAACACAACTGCGCCTAGCCAATCGCACCGTCGCTAAGTCCAGTGCCTTGGGATAAAAATAAATACAAAACCTTCACGCGCGCTTGTGACAGCGTCTCTTGTTGGGTAATTTCCCCCACATTGCGTTAGCGCGTGCCTAAATCCAGGTCACAAAGCCACTTTGATTGGCCGCAATCGGCCTTCGCTGACGTCAAAAGGCAACAACGGGGAAGGTCGCTGCGAACAATGGGAGGGGCGCGAGGGAGCAACAGTTCCGAAATTATGTTTACACGTCGGGGGGCAACCCCGCAAAATAGATAACGTAAAGCCCTCGGCCCCATTCTGGGTCATGCGCGCAGTAGCGGCTCACACTTTGCGAGATTCATATGCTTTTTGAACTTCCCAACGTATCGATTGAAACCTCTTGTGTACACACACAGTCTCGCATGATGAAATCATAAAAATTTTCTTTTCTCTCTTCTGTGACTTGAATTTGCTCGTCACGGTGGCGCGGTCCAAGCATGCCTTGTGCTTGTGCTGCCGTGCGTCATTGTGAACATTAGAATCCCAAGAATACTTTTTTTTTCACCCCTTATCTGCAGTAGTCTTAGCAACGGGCCCAGCAGCTGCATTCCACGAGACATCTCCACTGTCATCCCCTTGGTTTTGGAAAATCACAAATAGACCAAGACGTGTGTCATATGACCTTGCCGGTGCGGGGGAAAGAATATGTACTTGGCCGCTGGCCGTCGGCGCGGCCAGTTCGGGCGAATGTGCGGGAAGGTGGGAAAATCCCATGTTCGATTTTGAGAAGTCAACCAAGTCAACCAGATAGGGTTTGGGTTGGCATAGGATGACAGCTGCATTCCGGGTGGGGGGGCCTTGTGATGTAAATGTGTCGTCCACAGCGAAATGTGTTTGCCACCATGGTCGTGTGACCTAGCCGTGTGCAAAAAAAAAAAAATCAGTAGCGTGCTGCATCGTTTACATGTGAGACTTGCATTGCCTGGTTGGCAAATAGTAGACAGTTGGTCACAAACTTTGGTGGAAAAAAAAAAAATGCAAGAACGAAAATAACGATCGCTAAGGACAAACAACATGACGAGGATAACAAGTGCATACCAAGTATGTAAGCAAACAAAGACATATAAGGAAGCACAGGAAAGAAAGGGTTCTATAGAAATCTAGAATGGTAGGCACTGCGGTACTGTACTGCGGTTTGCTGATTATGGACAGTGTTGCAAGTGCTCTATGCTTATTCCGTTCAGCATCTAGGTATACAAAGCCACGGTTTTATTTTATTTATTTATTATTTTTTATTTGCAAATTGCCAACATAAGTTGTACGATACTATTTTAAGTGATCCATAGGGGTTTGATCTTCCCACCAAACCATACCAGCGCAATAGTTGGCCTCAACAAGCCATGTGCGTACATAGTTCATCGCATGATACCTATACCTATTGAGGGTGGACTACCCACCACATGTAAACTCACCACATGGTCAACCTTGAAAGGCACCCGCGTGCTGAAGTCGAATCTCACTTGTCTTCCCTAACCCAAAAATACACGAACGTGACCCAGAAGCCGACCCTTATCCCTGCCCCGTCGTCGGGTGGACCACGCGGCTCGATCATGGAAAACTTCTGGTCTGTGCACTTCAGTCACACCTCGCGTCCGCGTGGCAATCTCTGTGGGACCGTGCGCAATGACGCGAGGTCGTGTGTGTCGCGCTCAATGTTGGAACGATGGGAGACGATATCGCTCCAGCTGATGAAAGATAAGGATTCGTCACATTGCAGGGCCAGATTAGATAACAGATATCGGAAAAGGGTCTGGAACATGTGGAGGCCTCGTCGCGTATTTCAGCGAGTGTGGGATTATTGCAAGACTTCCTCGATCAACCGATCTATCATCTATAGATAGATATCTTGCCTTCAGGGAAGACCGCAAGCTTCGTCAGCCATGATGAATACGAATTCTATTGAGTTTGCCCAAACCTCGTGCCACGACGACAATTAATTTCGTTCCTCACGCTCTAGTGGCTGTTGGAATTCTGTAACCCCATGTTAGTGGGCGTTGGGATTCTGCTACCCCATGGTTATGCTTCTGGACCAATCCGCTCTTGCTCAAATGAACTTTGAAAATTGCATATTGCGGTGTGAACACACAGATGGGCGTGATGAGAAATTGAAACATAACTTGAATGATATCATTGTCCGATGAATCTGATTAACGCGAAATTGCACGATGACATTGCAGTCAGTCGACTCTGCATACATAAGCCAGCCATTTACAAATTTGATGAATCAACCAAAGCCGCCTTACGAAACTCTCCGGGTAAATGCCAAGTATTGGATTCCAAATTAAGCCAGCGCGATTTTTATTTTGCTGACGAAGTTAAACAAGCATATTCCGATCATTAATGGAAGGGGCGAATCGAAATAGTCATCGACTTTACGTTTACGCCACGTAAACCAACTTGACGTATTATTTGAACACAAGGGTCTAATAGCGACTAGTGTGCCAAACATTGACGTGCGCAAATATGAAGAATGGGAAATAATATGTAGCAACAAATAATATCCGATTTGGCGAGATTACCTTAGCCTGTTGCCGTTTTGAAAAGGTCTTGTAACAGTGTGAACGACCAATGGAGAAGGTACGCCATAGAAGCGACAAATAAGTCTCTCATCCTCCCAAAAGCAATAAAATGGAAAAAAAAAAAAAAAAAAGAAAAAAAAAAAAAAAAAAAAAAACGGTCGGCTATACTTTCATTTTATGCGGATGGCTCGAGTCGGTACTAGCCAACACTGCCTGTCCAGCTGGTATCCCTCAGGGACAACTCCATCCAGTAAGCCCGGAGAATAATCCCACGGACACTATTAATATCTATCTTGAGTTCACAGTGCTTAGGGGCAGACGTTGCGGCCTCCTGTTTGGTTATCGCAGGAGGCAATCACGTCCTGCCGATTATTGGGAGATTTTTGTGGCACAGGTGTAGTAAGCCTCTATGAGGATTCAGTAATTATGAGTATCTATTAATGAAAATTGATAGTATTAGCAAGTTTTTATCAACAGTTTTATATTAGTGAGTCTTTATCAATAGTCCTGTATCAGTGAATCTCTATTATCGAGTCTCTATAAGAATTCAATCTCTATCAATGAATCTATATTGATATACTATATATTATCGATTTAACTAAGCTGGTCTTAGTTTCTTGAACTTTCTGAAATACAGAAACTCCTGAACATTCAGAACTAGTCCAAAAAAGAACTTTGATTGAGATATCAACCTAATCTTGAAATCAATAAGTATAGAGGATGTACTCTATATAAAATTGATCTTGACCTTAAGAAAATAGTCTTCCAGAATATCTAGAACTTCTAGAAAACTCTTCCAGAACTATATAATAGTACTCTAATATAGTAACTCTCTTATATTGAGATTATCACAAACATTATATCAATGAGCAGCTCGCCGCACCTTTCACTGGTAACATTCAGGTGACATAAGATTTGGACAACACTTTCTGCGAAGTTTCTGATGAAAAGCGACTATCAACATGGCAAGCAACGAGCATTCTGGTGAGCGTGGCGGCCAGGGAGGCAGTAGTGCCTTCGCCTGGCAGCAGGTCGGGAGTAAGAGAGGGGATGGTTTGGGGATGCCAGGGCCCTCTGTGGTTGGCAGCGGCACTGGAGGAGGAGGACGAGGTGGGCTGCGACAGAGAGGTGGAGAGAGGACGACCTTTGCTGACAAGGCCAGAATGGGGAAGGTGGCAGCAGGGCTCGATAGTTGGTTGGGACTGGGGAAGGTGACGCCGGTTTCGGAGGGGAGGCAAGGGGGACCCCCCTTGGGAGCTTCAGGTGGTATGGGGAGAGGGGGAGTAGGGGGAGGAGATGTGACTACTGATGGGGCTGTGACGGCGAATCTGGAAAAAAATCCAGATGTGACGGTGGTCGGCGGATCAGGACAGAAGGAGGGCACCAGGCCCGGGGACCTGGCGGATGGGGTGACGGGCATGGTGTCGGCACCATTACTCAAAAAGTCGCGGTCGGAATTCGCGGTCACGTTGTGCTTCCGTGGCTTAGCTGTGACTGCGAGGATGATTCTGGGGCTGGTGGCGCAGGAGGTGAAAGGGGCGGCAACAGTCAAGTTCCTGAAAGGGAAAGAAGGGATTGAAGTTGGGTTCGAGGAAGAGGTGTCGATGTTGGAGGCAGTGGAGAAAGGAGTTGCAGTAGGTGGAGTAGTAGTTCCTATGGCAAGGTGCATGTGCTGGGACCCATGAGTGGTGCAGTTGACGGTGCTGGATCTTCCTACGGTGTCGCGGGAGAGGGCCAGAGAGCTGATTGTGGAGGTGGTCAAGGAGTATGGCGATATCATTGACATCGGGTTCAAAGTCTGGGAGGGTACGGATCTTAGGACGGGAGATGTCGACATTAGGGTGCGTCTGTTTGGACGGGAGAACACCGGGAAGACAAGGGACTGGCCAGCGACTCTCAAGTGGGGTCCGGTCGAGTGTAGGGTTTCCCAGGTGAAAGGGACGCCAGAGGAAGAGGAAGATCTACTGGAGGCTCTTGAGGATCTGGCGGGAGCTGTCGAGAGGAGACGTTTGGCTTGGATGGAGTATGAAGCCAGGACGGTGGTGGAAATTGTGGATGGGAAGAAAATCAGAATGGACCGGGGAACCTGGGAGAAGATGTAGGGGAGACAAATTCAGAAGGAGCTGTTGGCAAAACTGAGAGGTGGTACGGCGGAAAGTGGAGAGAGAGGAGGTGGAGTAGGGTTGAGGGAGAGCGACTGGGCCGGGGAGCCCAGAGAAGTTCAAGAGGTGACCCAAGGGGGCCTCGGTGAGGGAAGGCAGAGTGGCAGGGTGGAAGATGCCGAAATAAGTGTAGAAGTACAAACACGGTATGAGGTCCCGGGAGGGGCTGGCGGTGAGGAGGAGCTTCTCGATGTTCTGGAGGAGGAGTGGGATGAGTCGGGGAGGGGGAACGTATGGGTGGCTCCTGTGGTGGGGTTGGAAGGGAATGCCCGGGATGCGGAGGCCAAGGTGGATGAGGAGAAGTGGCTGTGGAAGACTCTGGAGGGGGTGGCAGCAGAGGAGCTGGGCGGTGAAGATTTCCGGGTTATGAGTGATAGGCACTGGGAGGAAATTCTGCGTGGTGAGGAGGTGCCAAAGAAGATCCGGAATGAAATTCTGGTGGTGCTCTTGGAGTCTGTGGAGTATCAAGTCGACGATCGGAGGGAGGAGGAACTTCGAGTGATTGCGAATGAGAGGGCGGCTTACCTGTGGAGCTCGAAGAAAGGGCTGGAGAAGTGGGGAGTCGTGTGCAAGGAGTATCAGACTGAACTCGAGGTAGTGGATGGGGCGGAGTGTCAGGAAATCTTGGCGGCACTGGATGCCCAGGAAGAGATGGAAGATGAGTTGGAGGCGGCACGGCACCTGGATCTGGAAGGGGACAGGAGGAGCATGGAATTCTAGATTGTGATCTCTCTACCAAACTTTATCCAATATGAACAGTATAACTAGAATCTTCTCTTTGAACGTCAATGGGTTACGGGGGGCAACACAGCGTCGAAATATCTTTGGCTGGTTGAAGGGTCTGGAGGCAGATGTCTTCTTACTACAGGATGTGCGATACGAGGTGGAGGTGGACCTGCTAGAATGGACTCGGGAATGGGGTGGGGTGGCTGTTTGGACTGGGCAGGTGGGAATCTTGGTTAGAAAAGGGATGGGGGACATTGGGGACATTGGGCACTGGGGGAGTCGGCTGGTGTGGGGAGTATGGAGGAGACCGGGTTGGAGCCCCCTGACTGTTGGGTCTTGTTACTGCCCAGCTGAGAGAGGGGAACGCGTAGATTGGATCCGGGGCTTGCGGGAGGCAGGGGTCTTGGGGGAAGTGGGGGTGGACTGCCTGGAGGAGGACTTTAACATGGTGCGTGATGCTGTGGTGGATAGGACTGATAGGGGAAGAGGGATGTGTGGGAAAAGTGGAGGGATGGAAGATTGGATGGAGGTGGAAAGGTTGAGCTTATTGGTGGACTCGGGGCGACAAGTCTGGGTCGATCGCTGAATTTATACTCACTGGGTAGCAGGACTGGGTTCCAGGATTGACTGGGTGTTGACAGCAGAGTACTGGGGTGGGGATGTCTGGGTGACACTGGAGGTGGTATGGTGCCCGTGGTCTGACCACTGGGGGTTAATTGGGAAGGGGAGATTTGGGGGAAGTAGGGATGGGCCTGGACATTGGCGGCTCAACACTTCTTTATTGGAGGATGATTCTCTATGGGCTGACTGGGAGAGGGAGGCAGCAGCGAAGATAATTAGTTGGAGGGAGCAGGGATTGGTTATTGGGGACCGCTGGCGGAGGATGAAGTCGAGCGCTCAGAGGTTCTGGAGGGAGGCAGGGAAAGGAAGAAGTGCACAAAGGTGGAAACGTGTGCAATGGGCTTCGCATAGATTGGTGGTCCTTCTGGAGAAATGGGCAAAGTGGAAGGAGGGGGATGGAGTAGCAGATTGGCGTATTCTACGGTTAACGAAGGAAGTCGAGGAGCTGAAGGGGGTGTTACGAAGGGAGGAGGAAAATCAGCTGAATGGAATGGTGGCGAGACTGCGGTGGCAGGGGTTGGAAGAAGGGGAGCGACCCACGAAATTCCTCTCCCGGCTGCTCCAGGCACGAAGGACCAGGCAGCGGTGGGATGGTATCTTGGATGAGGATGGGGAGATGGTAACGGGTACACCTGAGATTTTGGGATTGCTGCAAAACCGCTGGGGTAGTTTGTGGAGCGAGGAGGAGGGAGGTGAGGATGTACTGAACATTGAGCGGATGTTGGAAGACTGGCACCCGGACCTGGCTATGGGGCTGGGGACATTGGGGGACCCCATACGTGGAGAGGAGGTGTGTAAAGTCCTGGCGTCAACAAGTAGAGGGACTGCTCCGGGAGAGGATGGGCTACCTTGGGATTTCTGGAAGAGAATGGTTAAGGTGGAAGGAGCCTTGGAGGAGATCACGGCAATGTGTGATGAAGTTATTCGTTCCGGTGCTTGGATTGGGGGTCAGCGCCTAGGACTGGTCTTACTGCTCTTTAAGGACAAGGGGAGGAAGGAGGATTGGAAGAGTTGGCGGCCGATTATGCTCCTGGATATGGACCGTAAGTTGGTGATGAAGATCTTGGTGAACAGGCTTCAGGGGATTGCCCAGCATGTTCTGGGAGTGGAGCAGCGAGGGTTTGTAGGAGGTCGGTTGATATGTGATGGTACTGCTTGGGTCCATGGAGTGATAGAAGGGGCTAGGGCAGATGGGGTTGATGGCCGGTTGGTATTCCTGGACCAGAAGAAGGCGTATGACAGGGTGTGGAGAGTCTGGCTGGAGGGTGTTCTGAGACGTATTGGTATTCCGCTGGATATTCGGAGAGTGTTAATCAGCCTTTTGGAGGGCAGTCAAGTGGCATTGGTGGTGAACAGCCACAGGGGAATGAGTTTCCCGCTAGGGTACGGAGTACCACAAGGGGATCCATTGTCCCCCATTCTATACGCCCTGTCCTTGGAGCCCCTTTTGGACAGGATACGGTGCCAAATTGGGGGTTTGAACATTTTGGGGATTAACTGAAAAGTCGGAGCCTTTGCGGATGATATGGTGGTCGGTCTGGGTTCCTTTGTTGATGTGGAGGAGCTGCGCAGGACTGTGGAATGGTATGAGAGGGGCTTGGGAGCTCGGCTTAACTGGCACAAATGTGAAACTATGGTGCTAGGAGAAGGAGTAGCTGGTGGCGAAGTGATAGGAAGGGTGGTTCCTGCTGGAGAACCAGTCCGGTACTTGGGGATATATTTCTCGATGTATGGATCTCTACTACCTCGAGCATGGTGGGACCAGCAGCTCATGACATGGGGGAATATTCTGTTGGGGTGGGGTGGCCGGCACATATCCTTGGCAGGAAGGGTGAAGGTGCTGAACATGTACTGGTTGCCTAAGTTGTGGTATTTGGGGTATCATTTGGACTTCCCGGCTTGGGTGGTCAAGCGGCTTCTGAAATTGGCAAGGTCATGGATCTGGGCGGGATGGAAGAGCCAAATTGGCTGGGAGACTCTGGCGCTACCAGTTGATAGGGGAGGGCTGGGCTTGGTGGACTTGGCCAAGCGTTTACACTGCCTGAGAGCTTGGTGGTTGAAGAGAGCTAGTGAGTTACGAGAGGGGGAATGGGTGCCACTTATGCAGAAGGTGTGGGAAGTTAGGTACTCCCCTCGTGGTACGTCTGGTGATCTATTGGCGTTGGTGGCTTTGGATGGTAGTCAAAAGATGCGCTATAGAGGGTTTTGGTGGGGAGTGGTGGATGGTGCAAGAAGAATTGGACTTCGATGGCAGGGTGATGAGGGGGAGGAGGAATGGGTACCACAGATGTGGAGGTGGGATCAGTTGCTGGTTGGGGGTACTTCGGTGGAAGATTTTCAGCTTGGCGATGGTATGGAATGCCTGTTGGGTCCTGGGGGAGATGCCTGGCCCGAGGCTTGGCAGCAGGCTGGGATTGGAGAGGAGTGGGACTGGAACGGGGTTTGGACTTGGAGCAGGCGGGTGTCGCGGTGGCTTCCCCCCAAGTTCTGGGTGATATGGTGGAGGTTCTTGAGGCAGAATGTGATGCTGAACTACTGGTCAGGGCACTTGGTGCCTGGAGGCTTGTTTGAATGTGAGGAATGCTTGAATGTGGGTTGAGAGGGGGGTGTGGTGCAGATGTCTGAACATTGGCTTGGAGAGTGCGAGGTAATGGGGGACTTTTGGGACAATATTACTAGTGGGTTGGGGCTACGGCCTTGGCCGGTGGGGGAGGGAGGGAGATGGGGTAACCTTCGGAGGAGGTTAGTGGATGGGACTGGGGATGAGTGGTTGACTCTAGGTTGGGCCCTAGCGATTTGGGTAGGGATGGCGGACCATTGGCGACGGGTCTTTGAGGAGGGCCAGCCGGCTACCACTGCGGCGAGGGTAGCGCGCTGGGAATGGTTAATGCTAGACATTTTGAATGGTTGGTGGCAAGGGTGGGGGGAGGGAGGGGGGAGTCGCCGGAAGCTGGTGGACTGCATATGTATTAAGAGCGAGGGGAGGGTTCGGGTGGTGGACGGTTGGGTTGTCCTTCGGAAGGGTGTGAGGGTGGGTAGGGAGAGGGATCCGAGGGGCATTGGTTAATTGGGGGTGGGTTGTATGTATTATCTATAGAATGTGCGTAATAAAAGGAAGTCCAAGGGACTATAAAAAA
>RBNI01004661.1:0-13652 GCA_003990745.1 Jimgerdemannia flammicorona | reverse complement strand
ATAGATTGGAGAGCTTCTGATCTCCTTGCTTCTGCCACTCCTAAACATAATGATATTACCTATGATGACATCATCAGCAATGATATCATCTTGCTAATTAGTGACATATATTAAATATATGAAATGTGTGATATATGCAAAACAGACAAAACATTTGCTGATCTCATTTTCTTCAAAGTCATCCTGTCCCCAATCTCTAGCCTTGATAACAGTAATAAAGATGAAGTCTCCAGAATCCTGAACATTCTGCTCTGAGTTTTTTATATAATAGTTGGAATTCTTCTGACATTCTGATCCTGTATAACTCAGAAATTCTCCAGCATTCTGATCTTGTATAACCAATTATACAGATACTCAAATTTGTACTTATAATCAAAGTTTTCTGTATTCAAGTACCTCATTTATTTGGTTATTAGAATTATATTTAGTTTTATAACTTAGCAACTATTGAATTATATTTTATATAAATATCCTCTCATTTCTTTTGAAAAAAGTCAGTAGTTAAGTAGTCAAGTATTCAAACACTCAAGTCCCCATGTACTTAAGAGTATAGAAGTTCCAGTCCTCTACTCAATTCCAAGCAAGCCAATCTAAGAGACAATAGAACAGTTTAAAAATAAGAAGTTTGAGAACTATAAGACCTTTGGAAGGTACTCTAATAGAACTTACTTATAAGAAACTTATAGTTGATCTATGAGATATATCTTAAAAAGAATCTGATGTACTTGGAGAATTTAGTATCCACTACATAATACTATTTGCTAATTCTATCTATGAACACTACTATAGCATCTTTTCCTTAGCTGGTTTTGGATAGTCTTACTATAAAGTTTAAGACAATCTGGTTTCAATTTCTAGTAGGTATTGGTAGAGGTTGAAGAAGTTCTAGAGATACTTGATTTCTTATCTTATTTCTTTGACATAGATTATGAAAATAATAGAAGTCCTTAATATCATCTGTTATTCTTGGCTAATAAAAGTTCTGAGATATATTAGTAAGAGTTTTTTTATAACCATAATGTCTTGCAAAAATGTATCATAGTATTCTTACATAATTTGAAGTCTCAGTTTTTAATTTTCAGGGATTAAGACTCTTGTTTCATCATAATATAGTAACTTTTCTTTGAGGGTTAATTTCTTGGTCAGTTCTTTGAGTCTTGAATCATTGGTTGGATTTTGTAAAAATTTACAAATTTCCTAGTAAGATTGTAGACTTCTCTAATCTGATTCTTGAGATTATAGTTTTGATTGTAATGGCTGCTATTTGCTCTGTTTGTTCTATTTTTAAAAGAGCATCAGCCACTACATTTGTTTTTTCAGAGCAGTATTCTACTATAAAGTCATAATCTGCTAGAGCTTCTATCCATCTTGCTTGTCTTTTAGTTAAAGTAGGTTGGTGGTGAATATAAATAAAAGACTAATGATCTGCAATGATAGAAAAATATTTTCCTATCAGAAAGTATCTCCATTCTTTAAGGCTTCTGATTATGATAAATAATTTCTTTTTATAAGTAGTATATCTTATTTCTGCTTCTTTTAACTTTTGAGAAAAGTAAGCTATCAGATGTTTTTCTTAACTAAGAACTGCTCCAATTGATATATCTGATACATCAGTAGTGACTTCAAAGATGTTTTCTAGATCAAAGATCATCAATACTAATACATCAGTAAGAAGTCTTTTTTAGGTAATTGAAGACTTATATTTGAGTAGAAGTCTAATGTTTTTAAACATCTATAGATTTTTGAGTAAGTGCTATTAGAGGGGCTGCTACTCTAGAGAATTCTTCTATAAATTATCTAAAGAAGTTGGCCAATCCCAGGAATCCTTATAATCCTTTAAGATTTTCTGATTAGGACTAAACTTCTATAGCTTTAATCAGTCTGGATGAAGTTTTAAGTATTCCTTTTCTAATAATATATCTAAGGTATTCTACTTCTTCTTATAAGAAGTGATATTTTTTCAGCTTTAAATTTAACTGATTTTTTCTCAGTATAGTGAAGACTTCTCTTAAGTATTGAAGATGCTCCTTTTGAGTTATACTATAGATGAGAATGTTATCTATATAAACCAGTATACACTTGTCTAACAGAGGCTTAAAGATATTATTCATAAAGGTCTAAAATATTGCTAAAGTATTAGTTAATCCAAAGGACATAAATTGATAATACCTATATCTTATTTTGAAGGCTGTTTTTTCTATATCTCTTCCATCCATTCCTATCTGCCAAAATCCTTCTTTAAGATTACCTAAGATTATAATCTTAGCTTTATAGAGCTGAGTGAGTAGTTCTTTTATACTAGGTAGAGAATATTGATTTTATATAGTGATCTTATTGAGTAGTGTAACAGTGAATTCAGAATGATGATATCAGTATAGGAGATAGTCTTTTCTTACAAGCCACCAGATCAGCACAAGAAGATCGTATGGTATGCAAGATGAGCAGTGATGACTAACTGAGAGTCATTGTGACCATAATATAGGTATCTTGAGAAATATAAAAGAAGGATTAACGAACTGTAGTAGCAGTAATCAATAAGACCTACCAATTCCAAAATAGCTCAAAGACTTACCACAAATAAAATACCTGCTGCTTGCCAAACCTCAAGGTCAAGGCACTACCAAGGTATCTTAGTTGAAGAAAGGATGTTCTAAGACATCAGAAGAGCTATAAGGACCTACTCAAGAAGAACTCCTAGTGTCAACCTGGGTAATAATGACCCTTATCATTATATCCTCTACTGCCATAAAATGGAAATAAGGATCACCATTGTTACTGAATATCTCCAAATATGGCAGATATATAAAATAGAAAACCTCCTCTACCAGAAGTTCTCACAGGCCAGCTCTCAAGAGTTACAAGATGCCACTCCCATGGATATAAGTGAGACAAGGATAGCTAAGAAGATTTTCCAGAGCTTCAGATATGCACCATGGTCAATCTCCAACTTGGAGTGTATTAGAGTCTCAGACTTCAGAGACCTGTCAGTCTGCCATATCAATATACTAGAAGCCAGAGTAGCTACAGAAGTCCAGTCCACTATCACTCTTAACAGTGACAAAGTAGAAGACTTCTGACATCCCATCCTCCAGAACAATCCAGACCAATTCCTGCAAGGATTGATCTCAGTATTCCAAGGCCCAAGCATCCAGGTTAGACCTCTCCAAGACCTCACATTTGTCTCCTATTTTGTGAAAGAGAACCTCATAGACTGGAGAGCCCCAGACCTCCTTGTTCCTGCCACTGCTGAATATGATGACATCATTGGTGATGATTTCATTCTGTATGATATATATGATGACAATGAATTTGCAGACCTCATCTCCTTCAAAGACATCCTGATCTCTGATGAGAATGAAGCCCCTATGGTCTTGAACATTCTGCTCTTAAGTTCTTTAGTGATACCAAATTATACTAGCACCAGTATTCTGATATAATACTGAATTATACCAGTATCTTTAATCTATACATATAACCATTTATGCTGACCCTGGAACTTTGCAGTTTTTCCTGTCCTGGCATTTTATTTTAATTATTGGAATTTATATTTAGCTTTATATCTTAGCAACCATTGAATTATATTTTGTATAAATACCCCTCTTATTTCCTCTGAAATAAAGTCAGTCAAGTTCACTTATATACAATTCCTTACAAGCAATCTAAGAGATAATAAGACAGTTTAAAAGATAAGAAGTTTGAGGACTATAAGATCTTGGGACGGTACTCCAATAAGAACTTGCTTATAATAAACTTGAGTTAGTCTAAGAGATACATCTTGAAGAGAATCAGACATATTTAAAGGACTCAGTGACTACTACATGACAATTTGGTGCCTATTGGCTGGTGATTCAAGATGAATATCTCACTTTTAAGTAGAAAAATGAACAACCACCACAACAACTACCATGACTACAAGAGTCACCCCTGAAAGAATTCAAGACAAGATGGAAATATATCCCCCCACATTCTATGGATATACTACTAAAGACTCAATCCTGACCTTCATTGAAGACTTTGAACAATTCACCACTATATGAGCTCTTGATGTGGATGCACAATTGGCCCTTCTATCAGTCAGCCTCAGAGGACCTGCCAGAGATAAGTTTAATGCAGCCACTATTGCTAATAATGATGCAGCCAAGCTTGCTAATATAAAGGCCTTCTACAAAACAACATACTATACTGAAGAAATCAAGCAAGCTCCCAAGGATTAACTCAATACTATCTATCAGAGACTCAGTGAAGATCCCAACTCATTCTATACCCAAATCTACTACCAGATTGTCTTGGCTGGCTATGATGATGCCCTCAAGGAACAAATAGTAGATTCAACCTTTCTCAAAGGAGTTCACCCTGAAATTGCCCTAGCAATCTGATCTATCCCAGCTATACTGACTCTTGATTAGAAAGTGGTCTTTGTATACAGATATTGAACTGCCAGATACCCTGCCAAATACTCAATAGAGAAAATAACTAGCATCAAGATAGAGCCATAAAAGCCAACTAGTATCATACCTACCACAGTTGTAAACAGACAACCATTCCCACCTACTCCCAAGACAACCAAAGCTGACCTAGTAGAGGAACTTACCAAGCAGTTTACTGAGATGACTGCACATCTTGGTGATATTGTTAGAGAAGTCTGAAGTACCAACAGGAGACCAGTGCAGAGATTTGTAGCTGCTATAGAAGAATACAATATTACATACTTCAGATGTAGAGAAGAAGGCCACTATGCAAAGAATTGCATAACTGAAACAAGATGCAAAGCCCAACCAAGTAATGCTAGCAGAACCAGAGAACAAACCAATACAGTAGTCATCAAGGAGATTGGTAATACTGATGATGAAGAATACTATGAGGAGCTCAAATTCTACCCTGCTACTGAAGGTACCAGAACCCAGTCCAAGCCCTATGATAAAAAGAGCAACAGCAAGCCAGTTGGAAGACCAAAGAAGACCCCAGCTATCACCATTCAAAGCAAGACCCAACCCAAGGAGATTGATCAAGACATAGAGTTAGATGAAGCTACCCACCAAATCATTGAAGGCACTACTCTAGTCTCTGGAGAAAGTGAAAGCAAGAAGGAACAGAAGCTGTGCAAGACCAAGATCCACCAGTATGATATCTACAAGGACCTTAAGGAACAGAAGGTCTGAACAGCTAGCTGAAGTCTCTGTCTTCAGACAGCAGTTGAGAGTAGGACTTACAACTATTGCCAAGAATCAAGAGTATAAGATTGTAGAAGCTCACAATGCATAGGAAGAATCAGAAGACTCAGACAAAGAATCTGAAGACCAGCACAAGACATCAGCCTATACCCTATATCAGATTGAAGATTGTATCTTTGATGTCATCATTGATATCAGTGCTGGAGGATACCTCATGAGCAAGAAGACAATTGACTGCCAGGCTGGGACATTGAAGGGTCCATCAAGATGATCTATGTTACAGCAGATAGTATATGAGCTACCCCCCTTGGCAAAATCTGAGAAGTCCCCATCAAGATAAGAGGAGCTATCATCCCAGTAGATGTGATTGTTACAAGTGCTACCAACTATAACATCCTCATTGGCAACCAATGGCTTCACAAGACCAAGGCCATTATTGATCTCAATGCCCAGAAGATGCAGATCAACTATAGAGGAAGAAAGATATGAGTCTCTATCAATATCAACAAAGGAGTCCTACCAGATATAGAGGAAGGAGATGAAGAGGACACTGAAGTCTTTATGTACTCAGTGAATAAGAATAAGAACAAAACACCCAAGCTCATAGATGAGCAGTGGTATAATAAGATTATTGATGGCTATGCCCATCAAGAAAGATGCCCCCATAGTACTAGAATGTACTGCTCTGAACACCTGAATGACTGCTGGTCCTATATCAGTAAAGTCAGGAAAATCTGCCAACAGAAATACAAGCAAGAAGCTGTTGAAGCAAAAAGGAAAGCTGAAGAAGATGACCAGCCCCCAGAGCTTCAAGCTGACAGTGATGGTGAGGAGGAATAAGAATCAGACATCACCCTCAAGGTCAAGAAGTTTTACCCTGAAGCCAAGATCCCAGAATACAAGACTGAAGGAGCCATAGGAATGAACCTTGCTAGTATTCAAGATACTACCCTTGAACCACAGACCACCATCCTACTTGGCACTGGAATTAGAGTCAAGCTGCCAGAAAACCATACTGGAATTATCAAGACCCAGAGCAGTTTGGCCAAAAGTGAAATCTCAGTTAAAGGAGAAGTAATTGACCCTGATTACACTGGCAAGATCTTTCTCATAGTCTGGAATCACAATCCCACCACTCCATTCAAAGTCAATAAGTATGACAGGATTGACCAGATGCTGATCTACATAATTAAGAAGCCCAAGATTACTGAAGCCATTGAACTGATCATGACTAAGAGAGGAGAATAAGGTTTTGGATCTACTAGAAGAGGAGTCTATGCTACCATCAAGATTACTAAACTTGAGCACAAGAAAGACAGAAACCAGAACAAGCACATATATACCGTTGGAGAAAACTTTCCCCTAGAAGAACAACTTCTCAAGATCCTGCACCAGAATGAAGGAGTACTTGCTATAGACTTCAGGAATATCCACAATCAAGAACTCAAGTACTATTATGAAGTTGACACTGGTGATACCAAGCCCATCTACCAGAAAGCCAGACCTATACCACCTGCCTACAGAGAATGGCCATAAGCAGAACTCAAGAAAATGGAAGAAGCCAGAATCATCAAGTAAGCTATCAGTCCCTGGGCTTCACTCATTGTCCTTGCCCTGAAGAAAGGAAGCAAGCCTGGAGAGTTTGCACAAGACTCTGTATTGACTACAGGAAGCTCAATACAATCATCAAGAAAGATAGGCAGCTCTTGCCAAATATTCAAGAAATCCTTACCGCTCTTAGAAGTGAAGCCAAATACTACACCAACTTGGATCTGTTCTCAGGCTTCTATCAGATTGATCTCACTCCAGATGCCAGTGAGAAATCAGCCTTCATTACACCTGATGTCACCTATATCTGCCTGCAAATGTTATTTGGAATGTGAAATGCCCCAGCAAGTTTTCAGTGAATGATGAATAGAGTCTTTAGCAATAAGATTGGAAAATGGCTTTTTTTCTATGTTGATGATGTAATCATCTTCAGCAATACTATACAGAAACATGTCAACTATATACAGCTAGCCCTCAAGAAGCTCAAGGAGCATGGCCTCTACATCAAGCCCAAGAAATACAAGATTGCAGCTCAAGAAATTGCCTACCTAGGACACCTCATCAACCAGACTGAAATCCACACAGACCCCATGAAGATTGAGGCTGTTGCAGCCTACCTGAGACCCAGAACAACTACAGAAGTCTATGTCTTCCTTGGACTGGCCAGCTACTACAGAAGATTCAACAAAGGATACTCCAACATTATAGCACCTATCTACAAGCTACTGAAGAAGGAAATCGAATTTAAATGGACCATAGAATGCTAAGAAACCTTCAATGAACTCAAGACCAGGTTTATCCAAGTACCTATCCTCAGAAGACCAGATTGAAACCTAGAATTCATCCTAGACAGATGCAAGTGCTATAGAACTTAGAGCAGTTCTAGCTCAGAAGAAATATGGACATAAATATGTCATCTCCTATGCAAGCCAAGGTATCTATGGAGTAGAATAGAACTATGAGTCATGCAAACTCAAATGCCTAGCAGTAGTTTGGGCAGTAAACAAGTTCCACTACTATCTAGCTGGGAAACACTTCACTATTCAAACAGACTATTCCACTCTTGCCTAGCTATTTCACACTCTGAACCCCAAAGAAATATATATCAGATGGATCTACAGGCTACAAGAGTATGACTGTACTATTAAGCACTGCTCAGGAAGAACCAACACCAATGCTGATATACTCTCAGAAACACTCCAAAATACCTCCATCAAGACTATTCAACATGAATAAGGAGTTTTACTATAGATTAATCAGCTATCTTAGGCAGTGGAAGATGCCCAACCACCTTGAACCCTGGACAATCACCATCATTAACTAGACTTAGAAACAGTTTGAACTAGACAATACTATACTCAGAAAAGGAGAAAAGCTAGTAATACCCAAACACAAGAAGTAACAAATAATGAAGAAAGTACACAAGCAAGGACACCTAGGAGGAACCAATACATATGATAAGGTAAGAAGAACTATGTGGTGGCCCAAAATAGAAGAAGACCTACACCAATTTGTCAAAGGGTGTGACAAGTGCCAAAAACAGAAATAAGATCAGCAAGACCAGATACCTGGGTTATCAAGAATTGAGCCTATCCCCTTCCACCACATTGCAATAGATATCATTGGGCCACTACCAGTAACACTATCAGGAAACTGCTATATTATAGTTATTGTAGACCTCTTTACCAAATAGATAGAAGTAGGAGTATTACAAGAAGCCAATGCCCTCTCTATAGCTGACTTCCTATACTAAGAAATCATCTGCTGCTACAAGACACTAAAGCAAATCACAACAGACTGTGGCACAGAATTTGTCAGTGGATTCCATAAGATAATGTATCAGAAATACAAGATTCAGTACATCAAGACTACCATGTACCACCCTCAAGGTAATGGACAGACAGAGAGAATCAATAAGATCCTCAATAACATTCTGGTGAAGATCTCAAGACATATGAGAATTGGGATAACTATCTTCCAACTGCTCTCTCTGTCCTATGAGACATATGATCACAGAGCACACACTTTACCCCAAGAGAACTGCCCTTCAGAGAAGAAGATTCTGATAGAACCTCAGCCATAAATCTAGATCTAACTTGGAGATGAGTTAATGCAGAAATCTGGAGACTATACCAAATCAGAAAAGGCTGAAGATTACATCATCAAGTTACAAGTACTGATAAAGAAAAATGCAGAAAAGAATTACAAGACCCTAGAACCCATCCAAATTGGAGAAAAGGTCCTACTATATTGAAATATAGTAGAAGCCTCATGGTCACAAAAACTGGAGCCCAAATGGGAAGGACCCTTCTATGTACAAGATATCAAGGGAACTACCTTCTGGCTTAGAAAAATCTCAGGGACCATACTGTCTACTATAGTACATAGGAACAGACTCAAGAAGTACCATAAACCTATATAAGAGAAGCAAAATATGATGACTACCCACAAGGTTCTAGTCTGTGAATTGTAACAGCATATCCTGTGACCAGCAGGCTATCTGTCTGGACCATTCTCTAAGAGATATGTTATCAGCAACTACTCATCCATGAGACTTTCAAAGCCAGAGGAGTTTGAACCATCAACTGATTGGTCAAGATCAGAATCAGGTTCTTGCTCTATATGAAGAGAGTCACCCTTCACCATCATGCCAAAATACAAAGAGAAGATGTCAGCCCATAAACATCACTTTTCAACCCCTTGCCAGAGGTTATGGGATCAGTAAATTTTTCAGGACTGGACCAATGAATAAGGATATTTAAGAAGATCCTTATTCAGGAGAAATATGTAACACTGACCCCAGAATGATAACATCAGCACAGGAGACAGCCTTTCCTGCAAGCTATCAGATCAGAGCACAAGAAGATCATATGGTATACAAGATGAGCAATGATGACCAACTGTGAGTTATTGTGACCATAGTATAGATATCTTGAGGAATATAAAAGAAGGATCAAGGAACCACAGTAGCAGCAACCAATAAGACCCACCAATTCCAAAATAGCTCAAAGACTTACTACAAACAAAATGCCTGCTGCTTGCCAAACCTTAAGATCAAGGAACCACCAAGATATCTCAGTTGAAGAAAGGATGTTCTAAGACATCAGAAGAGCTATGAGGACCTGCTCAAGAAGGACTCCTAGTGTCAACCTGAGTACTGATGACCCTTATCATTATATCCTCTACCACCATAAAATAGAAACAAGGATCACTATTGCTACCAAATGTCTCCAAATATGGCAGGAGTATGAAATAGAAAACCTCCTCTACCGGGAGTTTCCACAGGCCAGCCCTCAAGAGTTACAAGATGCCACTCCCATAGATATATATGAGATAAGGATAGATAGGAAGATTCACCAGATCTTCAGGCATGTACCATGGTTGATCCTCAACTTAGAGTATGTTAGAGTCTCAGACTTCAGAGACCTGTCAGTCTGCTATATCAATGCACTAGAAGCCAGGGTTGCTATAGAAGCCCAGTCTACTATCACTCTTAACAGTGATAAAGTAGAAGACTTCTGGCATCCCATCCTCCAGGACAACCCAGACCAATTCCTGCAAGGATTGATCTCAGTATTCCAAGGCCCAAGCATCCAGATTAGACCTCCCCAAGACCCCACAATTGTCCCCTATTTTGTAGAAGAGAACCTCATAGACTGGAGAGCCCCAGACCTCCTTATTCCTGTTGCCATCAAATGTGATGATGTCATTGGTAATGATGTTATCCCATATAACATATGTGATGACAATGAATTCGTGGACTTTATCTCCTTCAAAGACATCCTGATCTCTGATGAGGATAAAGCCCCTTTGGTCTTGAACATTCTGCTCTAAAGTCCTTTGGTGATACCAAATTATGCCAGCACTAGCATTCTGATGTGACATTGAATTATATCAGCATCCTGAATCGGTATAACCATTCATACCAACTCTGGAACTTTGCAGTTTTTCCTGTCCTGGCATTTTATTTTAGTTATTGGAATTTATATTTAGCTTTATATCTTAGCAACCATTGAATTATATTTTGTATAAATACCCCTCTTATTTCTTCTGAAATAAAGTCTGTCAAGTTTACTTATATATAATTCCTTGTGAGCAATCTAAGAGATAATAAGATAGTTTAAAAGATAAGAAGTTTGTGGACTATAAGACCTTGAGAAGGCACTCCAATAAGAACTTGCTTATAATAAACTTGAGTTAGTCTAAGAGATATATCTTAAAGAGAATCAGATATATTTAAAGAACTCAGTGACTACTATATGATAGTAGATAGTAGTCTACACATATCCTCAATATTCTATCCTTCTTTTTAATAAACAGAATGGGTACTTCATAGGGAGATACACTTGGTTCAATGTATTCTTTATCAAAAAGTATCTTTAGAGTTTCTCTTAAGGCTTCTAGCTCTGGTTGAGATATAGGGTAAATAGGTCTATATAGAGAAATAATTCTGAAATTATATCAATCTTATGATTGACTTTTCTTTTAGGTGGAGGCCTTGTTGGTTCTTGGAATATGTCAGAGAATACTTCTATAAGAGACTGAATTATTAATATAATTTAAACAGCTTCTCTTTCTTTTAGAACTATCTATATTAAGTAGAGATAATAATCTTCTATCCTTTTGACTTCTTTACAAAATTGCATAGCTGAGATTGTTTTTACTTATACTGGCTTTGGATTTAAAGTAAGCTTCTGACTCTATTTCTATAGGATAATTTGATCATTACTTCAATTAACATTAGAGTTGTACTTTCTGAACTATAGGATTTTAAGTATAATATTATAAGTAGGTAAGTATGCTATATCTAGGTCTGGGGGATTTTTGGATAGCAGTAGAGAATAGGCTGGGTGTAGAGAGGAGGTCAGATAGAGAGAGAGGTCACTGGGAGAATTTGAAATCTCAGCTAGTGGGTGGGGTGGGCAATGGTTGGCTCACTGTAAGGTGGGTTTTAGTAGTATGGGTAGGACTGACTGGACATTGGCTCTTTGTTTTTGAGGAGGGGTGATGGATGGGTTTATAGAAGAAGTTATTAAGGTGAGAGAGATTGATGGGGGATCTGCTGACTGGGTGGTGGGTGGGTTGGGGTCCCCAGGGTGGGTGACATCACTGTCTGGTAGAAGGGATCTGTAAACAGAGTAGCAGGCAGATAGAAATGGTGTTAGACAAAGTAGTCTTTCATTAGGTGAGAGTGAGAGAGAGGGGACCCCAAGGGGGATCAGATAGGGTTGGCACTGTGTATTATTTAGAAGATAGATGGGTGTATTAATAAAGGGAGAAGTCCAAGTGACTATAAAAAAAAAAAAAAAAAAAAAAATATGCTATATCTAGGTCTACTTTCTCTTTATAGTTTCCTATCTGTTGTATTAAGCCTTTAGCAATCTGAGATAATGTCTGAGTTTAGCTATTTGCAAATTGTACTATTCTTTTATTGCTAGATATAGTAAGAATTTTAGCCTGTTTTACTAAGTTCTAGTTGATAAAATTTCTAAAGACTCCTGTATCAAAGAGAACCTTTATGTCTTGTCTCTTAACTTGAGCTAGTATATATTTCAATATGGTCTTCATTATTGATTATAGAAATAACTTCTTTTATCAGATTTTGTTTCTTTTCCTCAGTCTGAATGTTAGCTAGCTTAGTAGCTCTTCTTTGACTAAGTTTACTTAGACATGAGTAACAGTCATTGAGTATTTCTGCACAATATATCTGTATGCTATGAGAGCATTTTCCAAATGGTACATACTCATCTTCTAGTTGAGAGTACTATTTTTCTTCTTTAGTAGGTTTTGTTTCTTAAATATTGGCTGATATCTTAGACTTCTCTTCAGTATTTTGAAGTAGTCCTGAGGATTCAAATCCTTTAGTTTCTCTTTCTGATAGTGGAAAAATGTTGACTTCTTAAGTTATGAGATTGCTCTTTATAACCTCTATAATCAATACAGAATAGTATATTGTTCATTTCTAAGATTTCTCAGAATGACTTTAATTTCATTCTTAGATCCTTCATCAATAACTACTTCTTCTATTGAGAGGTCATAATCTTTTGCTAATCAACTTTTTTCTACTATTCTAGCATAGATACTCTGAGGTATTTATACAGCTATACTAGTTCTTATTACTTGGGATTTTTCTAGTAATATTGCCAGTAAGACAGTACTGTGGAGGTCATATCCTCTATCTATTGAAAAGGCCTTAGTGGAAATACATAATTGCTTTGTAATAAAGCTTTTTAAATCTGATAACTTCTTTTATCTCAGGAATAGTAAAAATAACTGAGAAAGTTGAAGATCTTGAAGGAATGTTTTTATTTTTTACTAGATAGACATTAGATATATGTCTTGTCTTTTTACAATAAAAACATTTGTCTTCTTTTCTAAGTCTGTCTCTTTCTTCTGGAGAAAGTTTTTGAATAATAGGTTTCTTAAATATTGGAGTTTCTCTATTCCAATTCCTCTTCTTAGAGTCTTGATAGGGTTTACTTGAAGTTTACTCAGAGTTTCTTATATTACCCTGTTCTCTGGATTTAGTCATAGTAGCAGATATTATTAATATCATTCTTACTCTAGATACTAATTGTCTGAAGCACTATTGATTATGAGGACAGTCTATAGGGATTTCTATTTCCTTAACTCTTCTGACTATCAATGGAGAAATACTTTAGAAAAAGTAATTTGCTCTGATTCCATTAGAGGTATTATTATCAAGATTATAAGAAAGTCCTAATATATTCAAGAAGACTTCCATTCTTACTGCAAAACTTTCTAGGTTTTCTTTGCTATATTTATTCTATTTCATAACTTCTAATTATACTCTTATATCTGTAAAAAGTGAAGGGCTTAGGAAATATCTTTTTAGAAGATATTTAAGTTCTCTTGCTTTATAAATTTATAGATATCCTGGTTGGTCTCCTGTGGTAACTTGTTTAGTTACTT
>RBNI01004660.1:0-13653 GCA_003990745.1 Jimgerdemannia flammicorona | reverse complement strand
TCCTTGAGCATGTTTGGCCAGTAGTAGTCTCGTTGGATATTCTTGATGGTCTTCTCTGTTCCAAGGTGACCAGCTAGTGGGGAGTCATGATGTTCATGAAGGATCTTGTACCGTAGTTCAGGGTTGGCAGGAATATATATTTTGTCTTGATAGTATATGAGGTTGTCCTTGATAGTGTACTTTTCCTTGAATTCCTTGGTGTTCCTTTGTAGAACCAGAGAGTCTTGTTCATAAGCCTTCTTGATCTGATTGAGAAATTCAGGTGCCACAGTAACTTGTAAGATTGCAGCAAAGTTAGGTCTTCTTGACAGTGCATCTGGTACAACTAGAGTTTTGCCGGGTTTGTAGATGATGTTTGGGGTAAAGGTCTGAAGTAATTGGCTCCACTTGGCTTGTTGGCGAGAAAGGGTTAGTTGAGTATTGATGTACTGAAGGGACCTGTGATCAGTGATCACGTCAAACTCAACTCCTTCTAGGTAGTGTCACTAGGTCTTGAGGGCATGTATGATTGCCAGGAGTTCCTTTTCGTGAGTAGCTAGCTTTTGTTCCACTGGGGACAATTTTCTTGATTCAAAGGCAATAGGTCAGTGTCCTTGACCATCATCTTGCGAAATGACTGCACCAATGGCAAAATTAGATGCATCTGTAGTGACCGTGAACTTCAAGTTTGGGTCCATGTTTCTAAGGACAGGTGCATGGGTCAGGCGGTTCTTGAGTTCTTGAAAAGCTTGTTGGCAGAAAGCATCCCAGATGTAGGGGACATAGAGGTCAGAGTTGGGTTCCTTTCGCAGGAGGTTTGTCAAAGATTCTATAATGCCAGAGAAGTTCTTGACAAATCGACGGTAGTATCCAGCCAGACCAAGGAAGGACCGGAGTTCAGTGAGGTTTGCTGGTACAGGCCACTGTTCAATGGCTTGTATTTTCCTTGGGTCTACTTGAATTCCTTTGGCTGATACAATGTGTCCAAGGTATTCGACTTGATCCTTGAAAAATTCACACTTCTTGAGCTTTGCGTAGAGCTTGTTCTTGTGGAGGATCTTGAGGACTTGTTCGATGTGTTTGAGGTATTCTTCTTCAGTGCTACTGAAGATCAGGATATCATCAATGTATACCAGGATAAAGATATACAGCTGATCCTTGAAGACAGTTTGCATGAGGTCTTGAAAGATTGCTGGCACATTGGTGAGACCAAAGGCCATGACTAGAAATTCGTAGAGTCCAAAGGGTGTCATGAAGGCAGTCTTGGGTATGTCTTCTGGCTTAATTCGAATTTGGTGATACCCAGAGGTAAGGTCAATCTTGGTGAAGTACTTTGCATTCTTGAGAGCATCAAAGATTTGATCTATGAGTGGTAGCGGATAATGGTTCTTGACTGTGATCTTATTGAGTGCTTGGTAGTCTATACACATTCACAAAGTATCATCCTTTTTCTTGACAAATAGGACTGGGGAGCCAAAGGGTGACTTGCTTGGTTGAATGGCTCCTCGCTCAATGAGTTCATTGAGTTTCTTCTTGACTGCTTCAATTTCAAGTGGAGACATGTGATACATTTTCTTCTTAGGTATAGCTGCATCAGGTACCAACTTGATTTCGTGGTCATGGTCTCTTGAAGGTGGTAGGCCAGGTAGTTTGTCTGGGAAGACATCCTTGTACTTGTTCAGTAGTAACTTGACGCTTTCACTAATTGATAGCTTCTTGTCTTCTTTCTTTGGTCAGATCAGTACCACAAAGGCACAGGTAGCTTTCTTGAGGGCCTTCTTGAACTGAATTGCCAAAAGAGTAGCAATTGGGGTTCTCGTCTGAGTCTTGTCTGGCTTGATGGTAATGTTGGCTCCATCTTGTATCAAGGTGACTTCATTCTTGGTCCAATCAATCTGAGGGTTGTGCCGTGTAAGCCAGGGTTTGCCTAGGATCAGGTCATGGTCTCCTAGTGGTGCTACCTCAAAATATAAACATTCCCAGTACTTCTGAATCTTGAGGGGAAGTTTAGCAGCAATTGAGTCGATTGGTAAGGTGGTGCCATCTGTGGTAACAACTCCACCATTCTTGCTAGCTAGTTTGGTAAGAATCTTGAGCTTGTTGATGAGGTTCTTGTTGATGAAGTTTCCAATAGCTCCGCTGTCTATGAGGACATCTAGTTCTTGTCCCTTGACTAGACCTTTGAAGATGAGCATTGAGTTGGCTCAGTTCTCGACTATACTTGCAACTTTGTCAGTACTGCCAAAGCCTTTCTGATCTCGCTTGGTTGAGGATAGCTTGGTGACTTCTTTGACAACTGGTAGGGTGGCTCGCTCTAGAATAAGCTGTGCAATTCTGTCACCTTCATTGACAGTATATGGCTGGTTCTTGTGATTGACTAGCAGGACTTGCATTTCACCTTGGAAGTCAGGGTCAATGACTCCAGCACCAACATCCAATGAGTGCTTGAAGCTGAGGCCAGATCTTGGTACAATTCTTGCATAATATTCCTTGGGGATTTCGACTGAAAGGCCAGTTGGAATAAGCCTTCTCTCATGTGCCGGAATAGTGACTTGTTGTACTGCTTGAAGGTCCAAACCAATGGCTCCTTCTGACTGTGCTTGAGGGATCTGGGCCTTGGGGTTGACTCACATGAAATTGAGTACAACTTCTTGTTCAACAGATTGGCCTTGAGTGTCTTTGGACAGGACCAGAATCCTCTTTGGTTTGGCGGTTTTCTTGGGACATTTGGTTGCAATGTGGCCAGGCTGACGGCAAAAGAAGCAGGCTCCAGCCTTCTTGAGGCGCTCCTTTTCCTTGGGGGTAAGCTTGCCTTTCTTGTTCTTGTCAATGGTATCTAGGTCCATGGGGGCAGGTCCAACAGTTCTGACTTTGGGTTCCTCCCTTCTGTGGTTATTATTGTTGAAAGGTGGTCTCTTCTGTTCGAAGTGGTGACTGTAGGTGATGACATCAAACCTATCAGCAATTTTCATCACTGTATCTAGGTCCTTGGGTTCTTCTAGTTCGACACGAACTCAGGTTTGACCTTTCAGGCCTCAGATGTACTTGTCGACCTTCTCGTCTTCGGTGACATGTGGTAATTCTAGCAGGATTGACAGGAATTGTGCATTGTATACTTACACAGACTTGAGTTGTTTGATATTTGTCAGACGGTCTCGCGCAGCCTTAGTGCTGTTGACTGGTTTGAATTAGCCTTGAATAGCATCAGAGAATTCACCCCAGGTCTTGATTCGGTCAGAGAATCTGGTATTCTGGACATGATTTCGCCACCAGATTGCAGCATTCCCTCGGAGGAGTGTGGCAGCAAATTGGACTAGTGTTGCTTCTTCCAAATTGGTCAGCTCTCCATATTGCTCCAATTGGAAAAGCCAGGCGTTGGTAGACAGTCCTCCTCTTTGACCATCAAAGGTGTCGGGCTTCTGAGGCTTGATAGTGACTGCTATTGGATGTATTGATGTCAGTGGGAGTGCAGAGGTATGAGCAGAGGCCTTGCTTTCCTTTCTTTCTATATGTTCTTGAAGTTGAGCAATCTGAGCTAGTGCATTCTGCAAAAGACTCTCGATAGTCCCATTTGACTGAGTAGGGTTTTGCTGTTCTTCTTCTTCTTGATTATATGAGGCATTGCCTGGACCGTAGGTACTGTATGAAGGGTTCCACCCATTGTCCTCCATAGTGTTGTGACTGATATCTTGAGAGGTATCTTGATAAGGCTAGGTGTAACTTCACTGCTGCTACCAAGTGTAATGGTTCTAGTTTCTAAATGAGGAAGTGACTAGTTCTGGTAATCCTAAGTAGCTCGAAGAGATACTAAGGGTTCAAGTGTTCTTGAAGGATTTCTGAGAGAAAATATTCTGAAGCTTTATTTATGAGAACAAAGGAGGTATTTATACAAGATCTGAAAGAAGAATCCAGAAGAATCTGAGAAATCAAAGGAAAATACCAAGAGGAAAGTTCTCGGCAAAGATAACAAATGATGACGAATAAAGTTCTACAAGTTTCCAGGATATTCAGTGACTAACTAAATAAGTACTAGTTAATGCTCAGCACCAAGAAGGGGATTTCTAAGTATGCAGAAAGTGCTGAAAGGTTATAGAATATTCAAGAAAGACAGAGAAAAGAAATAAACTATGCTAAAATGTTACACAAACTGCTAAGGCCCCAACCAAAGGAAGTCAAAAAGCAGCTAGATATGACCTGTATGCAGCTGAAGAAGCTACAGTCTCCAACTGAGAAGTCAAACAAGTCTACACAGGAATCAGTATCCAAATCCCTGAAGGACATGTTGGAAGAATATGCTGTCGCAGCAGCCTAGCATTGAAAGGACTCTCAGTAGAAGGAGGAGTCATTGATGAAGACTACACAGGTGAAATTATTATCCTCATCTGAAACCACAGTTGGACACCCTTCAAGATTCCCATTGGATTCTGTATTGCCCAGATCCTATTCGAAAAAATCGAGTCAAACCTGATAGTCAAGGAAGTCCCTGAACTACTGCCCACCATCCGAGGATCTAAAGGATTCAGTTCATCAAACAAGACCCCAGTCCAACCTATCATGAACAAAGAAGAACAATTCTACAAGAAAATCGAAGACAGATATGTACCAAGTGGCCAATGCCCCCATGGTATTGGAATGTACTCTTCCTGAATGATTGATGATTGCTTCTCTTGTGTCAATGAACTGGCTCAAAGAAGAACTAACAGAAGGAAAACTCCTACAATCGAAATCACCACCATTGGATCAGACAAACTGCTTACACTTAAAGCCTTTGTCAATTGAGCACCTGTCAAGATTATGATAGACAGTAGTGCCTCAGGCAACTTTATCAATGAAGAAACAGCCAACAGACTCAAGGTCTTCACCTCTCCGGTGCAACAAACTCAAGCAGTTGCCACAGCTGATGGAACCTCACATGTCATTAGTAAGGAAGTCTGCAACCTACCCTTCCGAATTGGTGACTATCGAGTACATATTACCCTTCAAATCGTACCACTCCCTGATAATGAAATCATCCTTGGAACTTCATGGTTAAAACAAGAAAATCCTATGATCGATTGGGTAAACCATTCTCTAACCATCAAGAAAGGATGCCACAACTTCAAACTGCAAGGTGAAAAGGACATACTCAACTCTAGTGACCCTGGACCAAAGATTACCCACATCAATAAGCTACAACTCAAGAAATTAGCCAAGAAATACCCTCTCTTTGCTATCTCCATCCGTCCATCCAAAGGAGAACTCAAGAACTCTGAAGAAGACTTTTCCAAAGTTGACAGCTGTGTCAGATCACTACTCCAGAAATTTCGAGATATATTCCCGAAGAAACTCCCGAAAGGCCTACCTCCCAAACGAGCAGTAGACCATGCCATCAAGACTATTCCAGATACCAAGCCAGCCTTCAAGTCAATCTACCACATGTCTCCGAGGGAAATCGATGTACTCAAGAAAGAAATTGACAAACTTCTAGAATAAGGATTCATCAGACCAAGTGTATCACCTTATGGTGCACCAGTCCTCTTTATTGTCAAGAAAGGAGGAGACCTGCGAATGTGCATTGATTACCGTGACCTCAATGAACAGACCATCAAGAACTGTTGCCCACTACCCAGAATCGACGAAATATTCGATAGGCTTACCAACCCACAATTCATGAGCTCTTTTGACCTATGAAATGGTTACTGGCAAATTGCCATGAAAGAAGAAGACATCTACAAGACAGTCTTCCAAACCCGCTATGGACATTTCGAATTTTTGGTTATGCCCTTTGGCTTAACTAATGCTCCTGCAACCTTCCAGACACTGATGAATACCATTCTGCATCCATACCTGGACAAATTCGTTGTTGTCTATATTGACGACATCTTAGTCTTCAGCAAAACCTTAGAGGAATATCTCAAACATCTTGAACTAGTACTACTGAAACTCTAAGAAAACTGACTCTTCACAAAACTCAGCAAGTGCGAATTTCTCCTGAAGGAAATTCAGTTCCTTAGACACATCGTCACACCAAATGGAATCAAAGTGGACCCCAGCAAAATCTCCACAATCAAGGATTGGCCCAGACCCAAGAAGCTGAAAGACCTCCAGTCATTCCTGGGATTAGCAAACTATTACAGATGATTCGTTGCCAACTTTGCCAAAATCACCACTGCCCTTACCCAAATGACCAAGCACAGCAAGAAAGAAGAACAACCCTGGACCATGAAACAAGAGAAAGACTTCAACAATCTTGCAAATTGGGGACCCGAACAAGATATAGCCTTTCAAGCATTGAAAGATGCTTTGATAACTACTCCAGTACTTCAAGCAGCAAATCCTGCTCTACCATATGAAGTTACCACCGATGCCTCTGATCTAGCCCTTGGAGCAGTACTCATGCAAGAAGGACACCCTGTGGCCTATCACTCCTGCAAGTTCAATGATGCCGAAATCAACTATGCAACTCACGAGAAGGAAATGTTAGCCATCGTAGACACCCTGATCAAATGGAGACCATACCTAGAAGGAGTACACTTCACTGTATTGACTGACCACAAGTCATTAGTCAACATCAAGACCCAGACTACCCTTTCTCGAAAGCAAGCCAGATGGATGAAAGTCCTCACCAATTTTGACTATGAAATCCAGTACTGCCCTGGCAAGGAAAACATTGTTACCAATGCAATCTCCAGACCATCTATTGAAGAAGTTATCTAAACTCTCACCCTGGTTACAAACTCCATCATAGAACAAATTATCACAGCATGTGCTAACGATAAAGAAGCTCAAGCACTCTGAGAAATCCTGAACAGTGATGATACTGACAAGCATACCCGGTATAATCAATACCAACTCAAGGACAATACTATCTACTACAAGGACAGATTGTATGTTCCAAACAACCGAGACCTCTGAAGGACTATCCTATTTGAATTTCATGATGCCCCTATAGCCGGACATTTAGGATTTGATAAGTGCTATGAAGTTATCTCCCGAAACTTCTACTGGCCCCGAATGGCAGATCAACTCAAGACCTACATCACTTCCTGTGATGCCTGCCAATGGAACAAGTCCTCAACACTAGCAAAACCTGGCCTACTCCACCCAATTCCAGTACCATCCACTAATTGGGAACAAGTCTCTATGGACTTCATTGTACAACTACCCCGAACTAAGAATGGAAAAGATACAATTGTTGTCTTTGTGGACTACCTCAGCAAACAAGCTCACTTTGTACCAACCACCACCACTGCAACAGCACCAGACATAGCTATGCTCTTGTTCGACAATATCTTCTACTATCATAGTCTTCCTAAGATCATTGTTAGTGACCGAGACCCGAAATTCACCAGCCATTTTTGGAAAGCCCTCCATATGCACCTTAGAATGAAACTTGCACTATCCACAGCCTTTCACCCCGAAACTGATGGCCAAACTGAAAGAATGAACTGAACTCTAGAACAAATGCTAAGAAACTATGTTTCCTACAGACAAGATGATTGGCATGAACACCTTACTGCAGTCAAGTTTGCCTATAACAATAGCAAGCAAGCCTCTCTTGGAATGACTCCATTCTTTGCCAACACTGGACAAAACCCAAACACTCCTCTGATACTCATCCGAACCACTGAAGAACCCTCTATAGTTGAAGCTGTTGAAGAATTCTTACTCTGAATGCGTAATCTAAGCCAGATCACAATTGAGAACTTATCACAAGCTCAAGAGCAACAGTCACAGTATGTTAACCAACATCGCCGAGAAGAAACCTTCGATATTGGAGAAAAAGTTCTACTAGACATCCGAGAATACCGAGTTGATAACCTCAAGCACAGACCATCTACAAAGCTGAATAGTAAGTTCATTGGACCATTTGAAGTCATTTCACAAATCTCTCCGACCTCCTACAAATTGGTACTACTAGACACTATTAAGATTCACCCAGTCTTCAATGTCCAACGTCTCAAGCGATACAATGACAATGACAATGAACTATTCCCGAACCAAACTACAAAACCACCTGCACCTGTCATTATTAATGACCAGGAAGAATACGAAGTTGAACAAATCCTCAACAGACATGGCCACAAGAACCACCCTGAGTACCTCATCAAATGGAAAGGTTATCCGATCCATGATGCAATATAGGAACCCAAGACCAATCTCCAGAATGCTACCAACTTAGTTCAGGAATATGATTCCCTGAACAACTGAACTCTGAATACTTCTGCATCTATCAGTATACAATATATATTACCCTTCTGAACACTATAATTATCATGAACCTAATCAAGAACTCAGCAAGACAGAACAAAAGAATACCGACTCTCTGGAAAAAAATAGCAAAACTGAAAGCAAGCCTATTCTCCTCATACCACTGGTGGGAAATGAGGCATAGACATTTAAGAAGATTCCTTAGAGGAAATTCTCCAACAGTGAATGATGTTAGAATTACTTCTGGTGTACGGCATTGAACACATGACCCTTTAACGTGTGAATCCAACACATTAGGCAACTGTACTATGAGCATGCCACTTTCTGAAAAAATGGACTTTATCAGACTTTTGACCTCCTAAATGGTGTAACAACACTAGAACAAAATTAGAAGGCCCCGACGAGGATGTCGAAAGCTAAGAAGGGGAGAGTTGTAAGTGCACAACCTCCAAGCCACAGAAATTACACGTGACCTCTGAACAAATCTGGAAATCACCTGTGCAATCATAAAGCTGAGTCAAACAGAAGTCATAGCATATAAGCTGAGTCAATATGAAGTCATGGAACACAAGGTTTCACACAAACGAAATCTTACCAATCAAGAACAAATGCATATATACCGAGCCCTGAGATATGTCGAAACAGAGAACCAAAACAAATAACAACTACAACTTCCAAACACACAAACATGACCACCGAGATCTACAACCGCATCTGCGCTGACATTTGGAATACCATTGTCAACCGAGCCACACCCCCTCTACCCCTCATGAATATCCATAGCCTCGCATCCCTCTACTTCGTGGAAGCCCGATGGAATGCCCTGAACATGCTTAACGAGGCCCACCGGATCAGACAAATCTCAAGCTACTACCAGATCAGCCACCTCCTGGAAGATATGGTTGAACACTATCATGATACAGACATTACCCAGATGTCTCAACACTAGAAGCTCATCGCCTGCAAACTCTGAGAACTCTTCTATGAGTACAGCACCTTTGTTCCCTGCCTCCGAGTTACTACCAGCAAAATGGTTGCTACTCTGTCCTACAGCCAAATTGATGATATGATACAAGAACTTAACCACAAGTATCTCGAGTACATCCAGACTACCAACAGAACCTTCCCGCATCCCGATGACTACATCCTGCAAATGCTCCAAGTTAGATACGTCATGAAGGACATCTATGATATAATCAACTTCGACGAAGATGAAGCAGAAGACAATGATCTCTCTGACGCCAACATGACCTCAATCCAAGGATCTCTACCAACCCTGATCACACTACCAATCTTGCCAATGAACTTACAACAGTTCATAACCACATACGAGACTTATTGGGACAATGACCACTGGTACAAATACCAATCTGCATTCACTCCCGATTACTTCAACTACAATGAAGAAACCAGAGAACACAACCTGTACCTTCAGACAACCCTCGAGATCGAACCAACCACTCCACCACCCGAGTATGAACGACATGAATCACAGCTGCCAGCATACTATAATCCTGCAACTCATAGTGCTGTAACCTACAGAAGGTACACAGACAGCGAATCTGATATAAACAAAGATGATGCACCACTTCTTCGCCCCCCAACACCTTATCCAGCATACGAGACAGATGATGCTATTCTGTGGGATGGAGATGAAGTTCCAATGTATTATTATCTCAGTGAACAAGGAGAAGTAATCCGCGAACCACTTTTCCTAGATGACTACTTCATCAGAGATGAAGCAATCGATGGTGATGTCATCGAAGACTATCCAGACAGTGCCTAAACCATAAATAGCTTAGCAGTCATAGTATAGTTAGAATAGCCTTGTACAACATAACTGTGAACTGACTCAGCAGTCAGACAATCTCTTGACATGTCAGATCACACTTGTACTACATGACTGCATTCCAACTCAGCAAAGCACTTAGTGCTACACCCATATTTAGTATAGTCCAGATAGCCCCTCACTAGTATAAATACCCCCTCCCCCAGACCTCAGAATCTCAGATCTGAACAATCCGAACACAACTCCTGAGCACTTCTCTACAATATCCCTTTACACAACTACTCCTAGTATAGCAATATCATGAATAGAGAATAAATCCATTTAAATACCCCACAAACCACTCTTAAGTAAACCTGCCCCTGTTAGGTCCTACTCCTAACCCCATCACAAAATTTCTTAATTGGGTATTGTCTGCAGCGATATGT
The DNA here is from genome assembly GCA_003990745.1 of Jimgerdemannia flammicorona. Lineage (NCBI taxonomy): Eukaryota > Fungi > Mucoromycota > Endogonomycetes > Endogonales > Endogonaceae > Jimgerdemannia > Jimgerdemannia flammicorona. The sequence continues at coordinate 3,270 of RBNI01004660.1, read as the reverse complement.
CAATTCAACTAAGCTGGCCTTAGTTTCTTGAACTTCCTGAAATATGGATAATCCTGAATATCCAGAACTAGTCCATTGAAGGGACTTTGGTTGAGATGTCAACCCAATCTTGAAATCAATAAGCGTAGAGGATGTACTCCATACGAAATTGATCTTGACCATAAGAAAACGGTCTTCCAGAATATCTAGAACTTCCAGAAAACTCTTTCAGAACTACATAACGGTTACCCTAAAAAGCAACCCTCTTACAATCTGGGCAATGCAGAAACCAATAGGAATCTTGAAGAGTATCCAACTATGGTTTTGGATGAGGACAATAATTTTACCTGTATAATCTTTGTCAATGACTCCTCTCTCTACTGAGAGTCCTTTTAATGCTAGGCTGCTATGACAACATATTCTTCCAACATGTCCTTTAGGGATTTGGATACTGATTCCTGTATAGACTTGCTTGACTTCTCGATTGGAAACTGTAGCTTCTTCAGCTGCATACAGATCATATCCAGCTGCTTTTTGACTTTCTTTAGTTGGGGCCTTAGCAGTTTGTCTTAACTTAACAAAGTCTAGTGTTCTGGTGGTTAGGTTGTTGATGTGGTGCGGAGTGGTAACTATTGCTCATATTGCTGTTTGGGGTTTTCAATTGGGGTAGGCACTGGTCATGTGTCCCATTTTTCAGCAATAAAAGCATGCTCTGCTTCTTTGAAGTTCATTCCTTTCGCCTTCAGTGAATTTCTTGAAGGTACTTGGCTGGGTGGGTTCATGATTTCTGGGTCCATGAAGTGGATGTGGAGGGAGCTCGGGATACTTCATGCTTGAGTTCTTCTTTCTTAGTCCAAGTCTTTTCCTTGTTGTTAAATTGTCTTTGGGGCAGAATTAGTCCAGCTGTTAAGATTTACTTGACCATAGTCTTGATTCTTGCCAGGCACTATTGTTGGTGATCACAACCAACTGGGCAGCCTTCTTGGATTTTTCTAGTAAGCCATTCAGGCAAGGTATCAAATAGATGGTCTGCTCTTGTACTATTTCATACTTTATCATTGGCAATGTATCCTAGACCAACAGTGTTCAGAAGTAACTCAAGTTTTGTACAGAAGGTTTTGAATTCTTCTTTGCCATATATATCAAATTTGAGGTTGCAGAGTTTTACTCAAGATTCAGCAATCATAGTTTCACTGTAGTATTGAGCAATCATGAGTTGTTTGAGTCCAGGGGCTGTAGGATGGGCTTTATATCCTGGGGCATTATTTGCTGCATTTTGAGCAACTACTGCAGGTTGGGTGTCCCAAGTGAGGGGTTTTTCAGGAAAGGTTTGGCACCATTCTTCAGCAGGTCCTTGGAAGAATGTAACAACTCAGCAGACATAAGCTGTAGTAGTAGCAAAGAGTTGTTTCAGAGTGTGATCTTGATTGTTTGTCAGAAGGCAGTCAGCAACTCACTCATTTGTCCATTGATTGGCTTCAAAGTTGGTATTAACTATACTAATAAAGCTTTGGACTTCTTGTGCAGTACCATTGAAGATAGGTAGGCTTAGATTTTTGGTTGGTTGGGTCTGTTTAGCTAAGGCAGTAATGGTTGCTGCCATTATCACTATCTGGGCTATGAGGTCTAGAATCTGTTGGTTTGCCATGTTGTTTACTAGAGGTGGTTGGACTACTGGTAGTGGTGTTACTGGTACTACTTGAGGTACTGGTGCAGAGTGTGATGGAGTTTTTTGAGTCTGTGTAAGTTGCTAGAGTAATAGTTATGGGTCTGGAGTAAGGGCTTGATAGATAGCTGTCTATTACTATATAAGTATATTTTATTCTAATGGAGGTACATCTCCTTTGGTAGTATATCTGGGATTGAATTCACTAAGATACTCCTCCTTCTCTTCAGTTTGGTCCCCATGTAGTTGGGTTTGCTCAGTATCAAAGTAGACAGAATTAGTTATATATCTGATTTCAGATAGACTTAATTCAAAGTCAAGTTCTGGTTTGGTATTGGTTTCAGGTTCAGGTAGGGCTATAGCTGGACCTGCTTCTGGTTCAGGGTCAGATAGTTGATGAAGAGTTTCTCTTACTTCTTCTTTAAGAATATAGTGGGCCTTACTGTTCTAGAATTGGTAGTATAATACAGTCTTGGTCCTAGTATAGTGAAAGTCAGTAGAGTTGAGCCACTTGACTATAGAGACTTGGGCTTTGTAAGGGACTAAGGCTAGAAAGACTGCTGCTGGTTATCCTAGATCACTCGGATTTGTAGAGCTGGTAAAACTCTTGTTAAGAAGAGTAAAGAAGACTTCTATAAGACCTTCTTCATTTTGACTTGCTAAATGTAGAGCAAGGAGTTCAGTGAATAGAGTTTTGCCTATTTGCTGATTTAACTGGAGTATTTCTTTCTTCGAATGAAGTTTGTCCCACTTGTTGCAGGTATGGAGGTCAAATTATTCTTATATGTCAGATTCAATTCTCTCTAGATTGTCAGATGGTTCAGGATAAATTCCAGTTCAGAGGTTGGGCTTTATACCAACTTGTAGAAATTCACAGAGGGGTTTTGTAGCTGAGTGAGGAAGTATCTTGAAGTGGAATTGGATTGTAAACTACTGCTACTAAGTTGTAAGAGGGTTGCTTTTTAGAGTAATCATTATGTAGTTCTGGAAGGGTTTTCTGGAGGTTCTGGATATTCTGGAAGACTGGGTGGTATGGTGGAGAATGTTGCAGAGAAATGTCATGCTGAATTTCCATATGGGGCATTTGGTGGATGGTAGACAATTTGACTGTAAGGAGTGTTACGATGTTGGGCAAGCTGGGGGTTATGTACAGATGCCAGAACATTGGCTGGGAGAGTGTGAGGTTTTGGGGGAATTTTGGGCTGCAATAGGGGATAGACTGGGTGTGGGGTGTAGGCTGGTGGGAGAGGGGGGTCACTGGGAGGACTTGAGATCTCAGCTTGTGAGTGGGGTGGGTGATAGTTGGCTCACTATAGGGTGGGTACTAGTAATATGGGTGAGAATGGTGGGTCATTGGCTTTTTGTTTTTGAGGAGAGGCAGTGGTTGGGGCTGCGGGAGAAGGTGTTAAGATGAGAGAAGCTGTTGGGAGATCTGCTGACTGGATGGTGGGCAGGTTGGGGTCCTCAGGGGGGCTAACATCGCAGTCTGGTGATAAAGATCTGTAAGCAGAATGGTGGAAGGGTGGCGATGGTGTTAGACAAAGTGGTCTTTCATCAGGAAGGGGTAGGGGGGGGAGGCCCCCTAGGGGGATCAGATAGGGGGTGGAATCACTGTATTTATATAG
>RBNI01004659.1:0-13654 GCA_003990745.1 Jimgerdemannia flammicorona | reverse complement strand
AAAAAAAAAAAAAAAAAAATGAGGTTCTTGCCAAGAGTATCAATTTATTAGTTGTGTGTCAGAATACAGCACAACTGTGGTACAAAGGCTTTTGGTGGGGATTAGCAGAGGGGGCACACTACATTGGAATTTGTTGACAGAAGAATGAAGGAGAGGTGGCTTGAGACCCAGCAATGTAGAGATGGGACCAAGTGCTGCTGGGAGGTATTCCCTTAATTGAGTTTGACATTAGTGAAGGGATTGACTGCCAAAGGAGACATGGCCAGGATCTGTGGCCTAGTGGATGGCAAGGAGTGGGTATTGGCAAAGTTTAGAATTAAAATGATATGTGAGTCTGGAGTGCTGAGGTGAGGAGGTGGATGCTGCTGAAGTACTGAGTGGTCTGGTAGCACATATTGAGAAGGAATGTAATGCTCAATTTCTGCTTAGGTCATCTTATTGAGGGGGGTTGTTTTGACTGTAAGGAGTGCTACAATGTAGGGCTAGAAGGGAGTTACATACAGATACCTGAACATTGGCTAGGAGAGTGTGAGGTACTTAGTGACTTTTAGCAAGCTATTAGAGATCATTTGAGAGTAGTGTATAGGGGAGATGATGTACAGGGTCAGTGGGAGGATCTGAGGGATAGACTGGTGGGGGGGGTGGGAAAGAAGGGCTTATCTTAGGCTGAGTATTAGCAATGTGGGTGTGGATGGCCAGTTACTGGTTATTTGTTTTAGAAGATAAAAGAAGATTGAGCTTGGGAGATTGGTTGCTATATTGGCACAGCCTTATGGAAGATACCTTAACAGGCTGGTGGTTTGGTTAGGAGTTATAGAGTGGGTAAAGGTGTTACTTAGTGAAGAGGATCTGTAGGCAGAGTGGGGAGAGAGTGGGAGTAGTAGGTGAGAAGGTGGTCTTTATTCATAATAATATGAGAAGAGGCTCCCCTATGGGGATCAGGTAGTGGGAGGAGTTACTGTAAACTTATTAATAGATTGATAATAAATGGTAGAGTCCAAGTAACTATAAAAAAAAAGAAGAGATAGCCAACTTTGTTCTGAAAGAGGGCAGCTGGATTGGCAATGGTTCCTTGAGATTAGTTTCTCTACTATATAAGGAAAAAGGAGATTGGCAAGTGTGGTGGAATTAGTGACCTATTATGCTGCTGAATGTAGATAGAAAGCTGGTCTCAAAGATTCTAGCAGAGAGAATACAGTAGTATATTGATATACTGGAGGGAGAAGAGCAGTGAGGCTTTATTAAGGAGAGGCAGATCAGAGATAGTACTGCTTGGATGCAGAATGTCTTAAAAGGTTATAGGAGCCAGTAGGTGGATGGCTGAATGGTCTTTCTGGATCAAGAGAAGGTCTATGACAGAGTATGGTGGAGCTATTTGATGGCTGTTCTGAGAAGGATAGGATTTTGGTGCAGCAGAAGTAAGACAATTGATGAGCTTAGTATAGGGATGCCAAGCAGCAGTTATGATGAATAGATGGAGTGGCCCAGAGTTTACCTTGGGGCAAGATGTATTATAGAGGGACCCTCTCTCTCTCCTTCTTTATATACTCTCTCTGGAGTCATTATTGGTATGGCTGAAGGGGCAGCTTTCTGAACTATAGATGGGTAATATGGTCTGGAAGCTAGGTGCTTTTGCAGATGACATGGATAGTATAGAGGACATGGTCCTCTTGCAGGAAGAGGTTGGGCAGTATGAGAGGCTGGCAGGAGTCAAGCTAAATTAGAGCAAGTGTGAGACAATGGAACTTGGTGCTGGCCTGGGGGTACATGGACAATTCAGACTATTGGTGGCCACAGGGAGTACTTTCAGTATCTGGGTATTTGGTTCTCAGTATATGGAACAGTTCTGCCAAGGGAGTAGTGAAGTAGTATGATTTAGAAGTTAGAAGACACTTTGACTAGTTGGTCAGAAAGGAGCTTCTACTTGGTTGGTAGGATTGTGGTCTTAAATATATATTGGTTGCCCAAATTGTAGTATCTGAAGTATTACTTGGATTTTCTGGGGTGGGTAGTACAGCAGCTGAAGAAAATTGTAGAAGAGTGGTTATGGTATAGAAAGTAGCCATAGATTGAGTGGGACACATTGGTGATGCAGACAACTGATAGAGACCTGGGGTTGGTGGACTTCTGGTGATGGCTGAAGGTACTTTGAGATTAGTGGGGGTGCTAATTAGTAGTACTAGATGAGGAGGGTTGGGGCAGACTAGCCATAGACAATTGGAAGGTTTGGTTCTGCCCTTGTAGTGAGGTTTGGAAGAATATGCAGGGTTTGCTTCAGATTAGAAATGTCTGTAAACTGTGGTATTAGGGGTTCTGGTGGGATATTGTAGAGGTCTGGCTAGCCATGGGGTTGGTAGGGCCAGAGATAGAGGTGGGTGAGAACTCTGAGCAGAGATGGTAGTGACTGGGAGACCTCTACATTGGTGGCCATAGTCTGAAGGAGTACTTGCTAGTTGAGGCAATGGAGTAGATCAGGTCAGGCCCTCTGGAGAGATGGCCAGTTGGTTGGCAGATGGCAGAACTTGGTGAAAGCTAGAAGTGGGGTCAAGTATAGAGTTGAGGAGCCTCTTTGTTCAAGGTGGTGCCCCTAAGTACTGGGTGGTATAGTGGTACTTCTTGAGAAGAAATGTGATGCTGGGTTATCAGACAGGATAGATGGAGATAGATGGCTATCAGGACTGCAAGTGGTGTGATGAGGTAGATAGAGGGGTAGTCCAGATACCTGAGCATATTCTAGCAGTCTGTCCTGGTGTTGAAGGGGTTTGGCAGAGTCTGGAAGATTACTGGAGGCCAGAGAGTAGAGAGTTAGAAGATCCCATCAGTCTGGTGGTCAAGTACTGGCTGGTGGGGGAGATTGATGATATCTGGGGAGGTCTAGGTCAAGTCCTGGAGGTCTGGATCCTGATGGCAGTATATTGGTGATGGGCATTTGAGCAGGACCCATAGATGAGAATCAGTGAGCTAGTAGAATGATGGAAGTGACTTCTCCAAGAGGTGGTACAGGGGTGGTGGTATCAGGGGTAGCAGATTCAATCAGAGGCCTTGAGGAAGGTGCAGGACATTATACAGCAGAGTCAAGAGCACCTAGTATTAGATGATCATAGGGTTTGGTGGAAGAAAGGAGTTGGCTAAACAGCCCTACCTATATATATTATGTTACAGTAGTAGTTTATGGTTAATTGTCATTATAATAGCAGTAATAAAGTTAAAGTCCAAGTGACTATAAAAAAAAAAAAAAAAAAAAAAAAAAAAAAAAAAGCAGTTTGGAAGGGTAAGATTGAGATTCTGGTCTGGAGAGATAGAGGGGAGATACAAGATGTGAGATGCTGGAGAGATAGACTGATTTGGAGAGAGCAGTTATGATCAGGTTGAGAGCTAGTTACAGTAGATACAGTATGGGGAATTGGGTGAAGGGGTTTCAGGAGAGTGGGGCTCTCACAGAGGTTAGAGTGGATATACTTGAAGAGGACTTTAATATGGTCAGAGATATACTGGTAGATAGATCTGGCAGCTCCTTTCTCTACTACCTTACTGGTCACAAGATTTATTAGATAATCTTCTAAGTCCCCTTTCTCTATTATTACTCCCTCTACCTTAGATTAGTTTGCTGTATCTATAAAGGTATAGTGGGAGGAGGGCAATAGTGATGAGTTGCTCTTTTATTAGTATCAGATCAGTATCTTCTCTACTTTTTTATAGTTTCTGATGCCTTCAGCTGTATCTAGGGTATACTCATTTTGGTACAGTACCTTCTTTCTTTTGCTGTTGCCAATAAGGAGTTGTCTTGGTATATCATGGTTTACATAGGGAGTCATCTGATCTTGGGTATCAAGTGTCCAGTATAGGTTACCTGTAGGTCCTTAGTTTCTGTGGTGGAGCCCTCTGGTATTGGTAAGCTTTCTGGTGAGCACAGTTCTGGTATAGGTGACTGTTTCTCAGGTGTTGTTGAGATAGGAGGGGAGATGGGTATCACAGATAAGAGGAAGGGCAATAATGGTGAACCAGTAAGATACCAGGCTGGGAGTGGTCATTGGGGCTGGGGCAGGTGCTGCTTTGGTGGTTCAGCTACTAGTGAAGGAAGTGCCTATAGTAATGATGGTTGAGACTAGAAGGAGGGTTGAGAAGATGATGGCAGAGTATAGTGATATGGTTGATATTGGATTTCAGATGTGGGAGGGGACTACTTTCAGGACAGAAGATGTTGATGTCAGGATTCAGCTAGCTGAGAGAGAGGCCACTGGGAAGAGAAGTGACTAGCCTTTAGTAATGTTGTATCAAGGGTGAAGGGGAGTGAGGAGGAGGAGGAGGAGGAGGACCTGCTGGAAGCATTGGAGGAACTTAGAGGAGCTGTGGAATATTTGGTAAAGGCTTAGAAGACCTATGTGGATTCAATACATTTAGAGATAGTAGAGGGGAAGTATATCTAGATATAAAAGAGATAGTAGAAGAGGGCCCAAGAGAGGAAGTGGTAGAGAGAGCTGCTTGCTAGTATAAAGGAGAGTGCTTTCAAGGTATCAAGTGGAGCAGGGGAGCTTGAGAGGATGAAGGCAATTGCCTGGGCCAGTGGAGGAGAGGAACTGAGGAAGGCAGATGATCAGGCAGATAGCAGAGCTTGGGATTAGGTACTATATGATAATGATATACTGGAGGTCTTTGAGGATGATGAGGATAGCAGGGCACCAGCTGGCCCTGGGAAGATACAAGGTGGTGAGGATGTTAAGATAAGGGGTATACATAGGGTCAGGTTTAGGGTCCCTGATACCAAGATGAGAGGATAGATTGTAGGACTTAAAAAGGATGAGCTGGTGGATATCTCTGATAGAGAGTGGAAAGAATCTGTCAGTATGGGGATGGATACCTCTATGCTGGGCAAGGGAAGGCCAGATACTCCTGGAGAGAAAGATGTTGGGGACCTGCAGTGGATGTGCCATATTATGTACAACTTGGCAGCTAAGGAGTTGGGAGATATAGACTTGAGAGTTGTCAGTGAGGAGATTGGGAAAGGGTACTTTAGGGGGATGGTATGGTTGAGGTTCTCAAGGTTGAGATATTGGCCATCTTCATGAAAAAGGAGGGGTATGAGATTGATGAGATTAGGGAGAAAGAGTTGGTAGTAGCTGCTGGGGAATAGGCTATATTCTGGTGGGAGTAGAGAAGGGGACTTTAACTTTGGCAGAGTGTATGCCAGGAGTATAGGAACATAATAGAAGAGAAGGAGGATGTGGAACTGGCTGGATTGGAGATGAATAAGCTAGTGAGTGTGGAGTCTACTACCGAGCAGAGAATAGATCTGGCAAGGGAGGAGAAGAGAACTAGGTTGTAAAGAGACTTTTTTTCTAAACATTATTCCCAATAAACAGTAAAACTAACATTTTTTCTCTGAACATGAATGGGTTGTAGGGCTCTGGGTGGTATGAGAACATTTTCACTTAGCTTAAGGAACTGAAGGCTGATCTCTTTCTGTTGCAGAATATATAATATGAGGATGATTTAGATTAAGTAGAGTGGATTAGAGAATGGGGAGGTGCTGCAGTTTGGATTGTCAAAGTGATAATTCTGGTATGGAGTGACAAAGAGGATTTAGAGAAAATCAAGAGCTGGGGAGACCATTTGGTATAGGGGTAATGGAATCAACCTGGTTGGGATCTGGTGAGTTGGCTCTTGTTACTGCCCTGCTACTCAGGGTGAGCAGATTATATAGATTAGGGGTCTTTTAGAGAAGGGTGCTCTCTTGGAGAATAGAGTAGATGTTCTAGGTGGTGACTTCAATATAGTGCAGGATCTTCAGGCAGATAGAACTGATGAAGGGAGAAGTGCTGGTGGAAGGAGTGGTGGTCTGGATATATGAGAGGAGATAGAGAACCTTTACTCCTTAGAAGATATAGACAAAATACTGTGGAGAGAAAAGAGGATCTATACATACTAGATGAATGGCCTAGGTATAAGGATTGACTGGATCCTGACAGTCAATTGCTGGAGAATAGACATTTGGAGGATCTTGGAGATTGAGTGGTATCTATGATCAGATCACTAGAGACTGTTAGGGCAGGGGCAGTTTGGGGGGAGTAGAGATAGACCCAGATATTGATGCCTTAACTTCTCTCTGCTGACTGAAAAGGTACTATAGGACCCTTGGGTGGAAGATATCTAGGTGAAGATTGCTATTTGGATATATAAGGATATACCAGTGAGCATCCAATGTATTAAGTTGAAAGAAGCTATGAGGAGTTACTGGGGTAGAGCTGGTAGGGATGCTATGAGGCAGAAGAGGAGAAGAGTAAGGTGGGCCTCTAATAGATTAGTCAGATTGTAGATAGAATGGGTAGATTTTTTAAATTCTGGAGAGGTGGATGATTGGAGGTTGGTGCAGGCTAAGTTTGAGGTGGTGGAGTTGCAACAGGTGTTAAGAGAGGAGAAAGAGATGCATATAAAAGATATAGTAGCTAGGATGAGGTAGCAGGGTGTAATAACTCTTATTTCTACTCCTCTCTGATCCTTTGGATACTTAGGGAAATAAGATATTACTTAGAAACTTAGTATATAATGTGTATCAAGAAGTCTTCAGTTTGAGGAAGCACTCATTTGAAAGTAGTTGTAGTGGTAGTACCTTATCTTTCAAAGGTCTTTCTGGTTTGCCCTAGCTTTCAAGAGTCTTATTCTTTACTGTACACAGATTGAATTTGCCTTGAAATTTAGATTCAATGGGTTTACTTAAGTCTTTCAGGATTTATATACTGGTCTCAGTTCTGGCAGAAGTTAGCTAGGCTTCTGGAGTTTAGTCAGAAACACTAGAATCACTTAGATATTATTACTAAGACTCAGGAGAATGTGTATGTATGAGAGAGACTTGATTCTTGTATCAAGGACTGAACTAAAACTACTTTATTTTGGATGAAAACTGGGGGGTATTTATACAAGTTGGTCTGTGATTTCTGACTAAGTATGAGTGACTAATTTGGTAACTATAATGAGGTTCATGATCATGACCTTTATTAGATAGTTTGTGGCAAAAACAACTTTGTGATCAGGATCTCAATTACTAGGCAATAATCAGCTGCTGTGGCAATAGTTGCTGTGGCACTGATTGTTAGAGATAAACTGGATATCATTTTTTGCATTATTTATATATCATTTATATGTTGCACTTGATCATATGATATCATTACTTGTGGGGTCACATGATCACTCATCTTGTTGCATCTTATTCATTCTATTATATCCTTCTCTCTTTAGAAATCAATGTTCTCATTGATTTGGAAATTGAGAACCAGGGGAGAGAAAGGTGGAGAATCTTTCTCAGTAGCAGAGAGACTAGTTGCTGATGGCTTGCTGTTTAGGATAGAGAAGTCAATGAAGTCTGCAAACACGCCCCTTTCTCTGCTACCTTACTCATCACAAGGTTTGGTAGGCAATCTTCCGAGTCCCCTTTCCCCTATTATTACCCCCTCTATCTCGGGTTGGTTTGCTGTGCCTGCATGGGCATGGTGGGAGGAGGGCAATGGTGATGAGTTGCCCCTTTATCAGTGTCGGATTGGTGTCTTCTCCACTTTTTTGTAGTTTCTGGTGCCTCTGGCTATGTCTGGGGTGTACCCGTTTTGGTGCGGCACTTTCTTCCTTTTGCCATTGTCAACAAGGTGTCATCTCTGGTATGTCATGGGCTATGTAGGGTGTCGGCCAACCTTGGGTGTCAAGTGCCAGTGTAGGTTACCTGCAGGTTATTCAGTGCCTGTGGTGGGGCCCTCTGAGCTTTGGCAAGCTTCCCAGCGAGCGCGGTGCTGGCGTAGGTGACTGCTTTTCGGGTAGAGTCGGGATGGGAGGGGAGATGGCTGTCACAGATAGGAGGAAGGGCGATAATGGTGAACCAGTGGGGTGCCAGGCTGGGGGCGGTCATCGGGGTTGGGGTGAACATTATTTTGGTGGGGCCTTTTGATTGACTGGTAGGGGGTGGGATGGTGCAGGGGCCAGCATCCTGGCTGTACCCAACTGGAACCGGGAGCTAATGCAGCATTGCATGGAGGCATCTTTCACCAGTACCATTCAGGTGACACAAGACTCAGACAACACTTTTGACAATGACTTCAAGTATTGGTGCTATCAAGATGGCAAGCAACACACATTCTGGTGAGCGTACTGGACAGGGGGGCCCCAGTGCCTTCGACTGGCAATATGTGAGAGGGGGTAGGAGTGCTGGTCTTGGCATGCTGAGTGCTTTGATGAGAGGACACAGGGCTGGAGGGGGTGGCAGAGGAGGTGCAAGGCCACATGGGGGAGGGAGGATGACCTTTGTAGATAAGGTCAGGATGGGGAAGCAGGCAACTGGACTGGATGGCTGGCTGGAGTTGGGGAAGGTGGCTGCTTCCTTGAGTGGCAAGGAGGCCTCTCCACTGGGGGGACAGCGTAGTGGGGCTGGAGGTGTAGTGGCTGAGGCAGTGACTGTTGATGGCAGTGTGACGGTCAATCTGGAAAAAAATCCAGATGTGACAGCTGATGGGAGACCTGGACAGGGGAGTGGCGTGGGATCTGGGGACCTGGCTGATGGTGTGACGGGCCTCGTAGCGGCCCTGTTACTCAAGAAATCCTGATCGGAATTCGCCATCACGCTGTGCTTCCATGGCTTAGTGGTGACGGCAAAGATGGTGCTGGGGCTGTTAGCGAGCGAGGTGAAGGGTGCAGCCTCGGTTAAGTTTTTGAAGAAGTTGGAGGCAGTTGAGGTGGGGTTTGAAGAGGAAGAATTGCTACTGGAGGTGGTGGAGAAGGGTGTGGTGGTTGGAGGGATTTTAGTGCCAATGGCGAGGTGTATGTGCTGGGATCCCTGGGTGGTTCATCTGGTGATTGCGGACTTGCTGATGGTGAAGAAGGAGGAGGCGAGGAGGCTGGTCACAGATGTGGTGAAGGAGTACGGCAAAGTGGTCGACATTGGGTTCAGGGTGTGGGAGGGGACTGAGCTCAGGACAGGAGATGTGGACGTCTGGCTGAGGTTGTTTGGGATGGAGAATACTGAGAAGGCTAGGGACTGGCTGGTGGCATTGAAGTGGGGCGTGGTGGAGTGCAAGGTCTCGAGGGTGAAGGGGTCAGAGGAAGAGGAGGAGAACCTGCTGGAGGCACTTGAGGACCTAGCTGGGGCTGTTGAGAGATGGCAAAGGGCTTGGAGGGCTTATAAGGATAGGACAGTAGTGGAGGTGATTGATGGCAAGAAGGTGCAAATGGATAAGGTGCTCTGGGAGAAGATGAAGGGGAGGCAGCTGCAGAAGGATTTGTTGGCCAGTTTGGATGGGGGCCATAGGGCAAGGGCTATGGAGGAGGGCACTGGAGTGGGTGCTAGCATCTGGGCGGAGGTGGGGCAGCAAGGGGAGAAGATGAAGGAGAGTGGGGGACAGGGGCCAGAGGAGGCTGGAGTGGACACAGCGATGGTAGAAGATCAGCCAATCCAGTATGGTGTTCCTGAGATGGGAGAGAGAGAGTTGGAGGATGTGTCTGAGGATGGGTGGGATGAGTCGGTGCGAACTGAAGAGAGGAAGGAAGGAGAGGCAGATCTGGAGCAGGCAGCAGAAGTAGTTGGAGGGGAGAAGTGGCTATTGAGGGCGCTGCAAAATATGGCAGCTGAGGAACTGGGCGAGATCGACTTCCGGGTGATCAGTAAGGAATTCTGGGGGTGAGTGCTGTGAGGGGAGGAGGTTGTGAGGAAGTTGAGAGATGAGATGATGGTAGCTCTTCTGGAGGCGGAGGAGTATGAGGTCACTGAGGCAAGGGAGGCAATGCTCTTGGGTATAGCTAATGAAAGGGCAGCCTATCTGTGGGGGCCAAGGAAGGGGTTGGAGAAGTGGCAGGTAGTGTGCGAGGAGTATCGGGCATCGATGGAGATGGTGGATGGGGAGGACTGTGCAGAACTATTGGTGGCTCTGGATGAACAGCAAAATGTAGAAGATGAGATTGCGGTGGAGCGGAACCTGGATCTGGCTGGAGAGGAAGTGAGTATGGAATTGTAGATGTGGAGATATCAACATTATCAAATATTTAGCTATGAATAGTACAACCAACATTTTTTCACTGAATGTCAATGGGCTTAGAGGGGCTGGGAGGCGACATATGATTTTTGGATGGCTGAAGAAACTGGGGGTGGATCTCTTTTTACTTCAAGATGTACGGTGTGAGGGGGAGGAAGATAGACTGGAATGGACAAGAGAGTGGGGTGGGGAGGCAGTTTGGCAGGGTAAAGTGGGAATCCTAGTTAGGAAGAGGAAAGGAGACATTGCAGATACTGGACATTGGGGTAGTAGATTAGTGTGGGGGACATGGCGGAGGCCTGGATGGAACTCAATTGTAGTGGGATCTTGTTACTGTCTGGCTAATAGAGGGACCCAAGTGGTGTGGATTGGAGATCTGCAGGATTCTGGACTCTTGGTTGAGACTGGGGTGGATTGTTTGGGGGGCGACTTTAATATGGTATGGGAGAGTAGTCTGGACCGAACTGATGGGGGACGGGGTGGGGCAGGAAAGAGTGGGGGACTGGAGGACTGGGAAGAGGTAGAAAGACTCAGTTCACTGGTGGATGCCATGCGACTTCAGGATGGGAACCGATGTCTATATACTCACTGGGTGGGAGGACTTGGTACCAGGATTGATTGGGTTCTGACTGCTGAGTGTTGGGGCAATACAGTTTGGGAGACGATGGAGGTCGAGTGGTGCCCTTGGTCAGACCACTGGGGTATTCAGGGTGGTGGGAGGTTTGGAGGGAGTGGAGAGGGGCCAGGACATTGGTGGCTGAACTCTTCGCTGCTGGATGAGGTGGATCTGTGGAATGCGTGGGTGGTAGAAGTATGATCCAAGATTAATGATTGGAGGCGAGCAGGGATGAGGATTGGAGATAGGTGGCATAGACTGAAATCTGAAGCTCAAAGGTACTGGAGGGAGGTGGGGAGAGAGAGGGTGCTCAGTGGAGGAGACAAGTCCGATGGGCATCTAGGAGACTTGAAAGGCTACTTCTGAATTGGGCTGGATTACTGGAGGAGGAGGAGGTATTGGATTGGAAAGCTAAGTAGGCTAGGCTGGAAGTGGTGGAACTGCAGGATTTGTTGAGGAAGGAGGAAGCAGTACAGGCTCAGGCTATGGTGGCCAGGCTATGGTGGCAGGGATTGGAAGAAGGAGAAAGGCCCACAAGGTTTCTGTTCCGGCTCCTCCATGCTAGAGGAGCGAGACACAGGTGGGAAGGAGTTCTTAATGTTGAGGGAGAGATGGTATTAGGTGTGTAGGAGATGCTTGGCCAGTTGAGTGCTCGCTGGAGTAACCTCTGGAGTGAAGAGGAAGGAGGGGAGGTGGGGCAGGACATTGAGCGGCATCTGGAAGATTGGCACCCAAACCCTGCTGCAGGGTTGGGGGAGCTTGGTCAACCAGTTTTGAGAGAGGAGATCCTTAGAGTTCTGGAGTCAACAACTCTGGGAACTGCGCCTAGGGAGGATGGTCTACCTTGAGACTTTTGGAAGCATATGGCATCCATGGAGGAGGCTCTAGAGGAGATGTCGCTGATGTGTGATGCAGTCATCAGTATTGGGGAATGGATTGGAGGGCAGCAGTTGGGGCTGGTATTACTGCTGTACAAGGACAAAGGGTGTAAGGAGGACTGGAAGAATTGGAGGCCAATTATGCTACTGGATATGGACCACAAGCTGGTCACCAAAATTCTGGTGGCGAGGTTGCAGGGTGTAGCATAACAGGTGTTAGGGAAGGAGCAGCGAGGCTTTGTTGGGGGCCGACTGATCCAAGATGGCACAGCGTGGGTTCACGGGATTATTGAAGGTGCTAGGGCTGCAGGGGTGAATGGCCGCTTGGTCTTCCTGGACCAGGAGAAGACCTATGATAGGGTTCGGAGAGTGTGGCTAGAGAAAGTACTGGAGCACATTGGAGTACCAGTGGACATGTGTCGGTCACTTATTGGATTACTGGAAGGGAGTAGGGCTGCCATTTTGGCTAATGGACACAGGGGGGCCTCATTCCCCTTGGGGAGGGGGGTGCCGCAGGGGGATCCATTGTCACCCATCCTTTACGCCTTTGCCTTGGAGCCATTGTTGGATTGAATCTGGTGCAGAGTTGGTGGATTGGATATCCTGGGCATTAATTGGAAGGTGGGGGCCTTTGCAGATGATATGGTAGTTGGGTTGGGTTCGGTAGCAGATGTGGCTAGGCTCAAGGAGATAGTTGAGTGGTATGAGAGGTGTTCTGGAGCAAAACTCAACTGGCACAAGTGTGAGACAATGGTCCTTGGGGAAGGAGTCATAGGGGGGGATGTCATTGGAACAATTGTCCTGGCTGGAGGAGTGGTACAGTACTTGGGTATCTATTTCTCGGTATATGGCTCTTTACTTCCCAAGGAGTGGTGGAAGCGTAAGCTGGTAGAATGGGGGAAAGTACTGATGAGCTGGGGTGGTAGACAGGTGTCGCTGGCGGGGAGGGTAACTGTTCTGAATGTATATTGGATGCCGAAGCTTTGGTATCTGGGTTACCATTTGGACTTCCCTAAGTGGGTGGTTAAAAGGCTTCTCAAGATGGCCCACTCTTGACTCTGGGCTGGATGCCGGAGTCAGATTGGTTGGGAGGTGCTCACACTTCCTGTGGACCGTGGAGGACTTGGCCTAGTGGACTTTTCCAAGAGGCTACTCTGCCTGAGGGCGTGGTGAATGAAGAGGGCCAGCGAGTTGAGAGGAGGAGAATGGGTGCCCCTCATGTAGCATTTGTGGGAGGTGAGAGTGTCACCACGGGGTGGCTCAGGGGATCTACTGTCCTTAGTGGCCTTGGATAGTAGCCAGAGGATGCGGTACAGAGGATTCTGGTGGGGAGTGGTGGATGGGGCCCATCACATTGTGATCCGTTGGCAAGGTACTAAAGGGGATGAGGACTGGGGTCCAGAGATGTGAAGGTGGGACCAGCTCTTGTTGGGAGGGAATCTGGTTGAGGACTTCTGATTGGAGGAGGGTATGGAGTGCCTTCGGGGTCTGGGACAGGACCTTTGGCCGGAGACCTGGCAAGGGGCTGGGATCGGGGAGAGGTGGGATTGGGCAGATGTCTGGTCTTGGATCAAGGTGGTGTCGAGGTGGCTCTCACCAAAAATCTGGATAGCATGGTGGAGGCTGTTGAGGCGAAATGTGATGCTAAACTTTAGGGCTGGCCATCTGGTGGATGGCGGGGTCTTTGATTGTGAGGAGTATCATAACGTAGGGCAGGAGGGCGGGGTGGTGCAGATGCCTGAACATTGGCTGGGGGAGTGCGAGAGTATGGAGAATTTTTGGAAGGAAGTTGGGGGGAGATTGGGAGTGCCAGCGCCTGACCCTGAGGTGGGCGGATGGTGGGCAGCACTACAGTCAAGGCTGGTAGGGGGGGTGGGGAATGAGTGGCTGATGGTTGGTTGGGCCACCGCAATATGGGTGGGGCTCACAGAACACTGGCGGAGCGTCTTTGAGGAGGGCCCTCAGAGACCTGTGAACCTGAGGGTAGTAAGGTGGGAGGAGCTGATGCTCAAGCTCTTCAAGGCATGGTGGATTGGTTGGGGCCCCAAGGGGGGGAGACATAAGGGTCTAGTAAGGAGGATTGTAGCGAAGAGTGGTGGTAGAGTTGTGGTGAAGGTGGGTGGGGTGGCATTTGTAGGGACTTGGACTCGAGAGGG
>RBNI01004658.1:0-13657 GCA_003990745.1 Jimgerdemannia flammicorona | reverse complement strand
AAAAAAAAAAAAAAAAAAAAAAAAAAAAAAAAAAAAAAAAAAAAAAAAAAAAAAAAGAACACATCTGTCAATCCCACTACCAGTCAACTTGAGCTTAAGATCAAGAAGCTTCATCCAAAGGCCCAGGTCCCTCAATATCAAATAGAAGGAGCCATTGGTCTTGACCTATACTTAGTCAAACAAGTCACTATTCCAGCTAAGGGCCATACTCTGGTGTCTACTGAAATTGTAGTTCAATGCCCTAAAGGACATTATGCTAGAATTGTACTATGATCAGAACTTAGTGTCAAATATCATTTGGATGTAGGTACTAGTATCATTGACCCAGACTTTTGAGGACAAGTTCAAGTCTTGCTTATCAACCAGAAGGATCAAGACTATATAGTTAAAGAAGGAGACTGAGTCACACAAATGATCCTAGAAAAAGCCAGTCAATTCAAAATTACAGAAGTCCAAGAACTCCCTAAAACCAAATGAGATCAAAAGGGTTTTGGCAGTACTGATCAAATAGCAAGTCTTAGTAAAAATCAAGCTCAAGCTATACTCATTTTCAAAGGCCTAGTCAAAGGAAAAGAAGTTTAAGTACTCATAGACAGCAGAGCTTCAGGAAACTTCATCAATCAGAATCTCATCAAAAGCCTCAAGATCTTCACCAAGCCTGTACCCAAGAACAATAATATAGTTACTGCAGATGGTACTCTGTACCCCATCAAGTCAATTGCTGCTAAACTACCCATCAAGATTCAGAAATATTAGGAATGAGTAGACTTTGAGGTTGTACTACTAGGAGATCATAACCTGATCTTAGGAAAACTCTGGCTTATAAAATACAATCCAGACATTGATTGGTACAAGAATGAAGTTACCTTACTTCAAGATGGAGCCAACATTACAATAAAGATAGACAAGACTATGAGCAAGATTCAGATTGCAATACTGTCAGCTATATACATAGTATAAGAAAGTACTTAAGAAGGTAATACATGTTAAGAGACTATCAGTCAATGAAAGCATCAAGCTACTACTAGAAAAATTCAAGGATGTCTTTCCAGACAAGCTACCTGGTCTATCACCTATATGAGAAGTTGATCATGAAATTGAACTGACTCCAGGAGCTATACCTCCCAAGAAATACATGTACTATATATCACTACTCAAAATTGAAGTAGTCAAGAAGAAACTAGAAGAACTACTTGCATGAGGAGCCATCCAGCCAAGTAAATCTCCTTATAGCTCACCAGTCTTATTCGTTAAGAAAAAGGATAGTACCCTGCAAATATACATAGACTATCATGCACTCAACAAACTCACTGTTAAGAACTGCTATCTGCTACCCTTGATTGATCAAATCTTTGATGCTTTCAAGAATGCCCAGTACTTCACCAAGTTAGACCTCATGTCAGGATACCACCAGATTCAAATCAAGCCAGAAGACATTCCCAAGACTACATTCATGATACCCTTTAGACTCTACAAATTCCTGGTCTTAGTATTTGGTCTCACCAATGCACCCACCACATTCCAGACTCTGATGAACAAGATATTCAAAGACTAGCTATTTATTTTTCTATTGATATATGTTGATGACATCCTAATCTTTAGTGTAACTAAAGAAGAACATCTCAAATACATTCAAATAGTTCTGGAGATTCTACAAAAATACAAGCTTTATGCCAAGCTCAAGAAGTGTGAATTCTTCAAGGAACAAGTCAAATACCTTAGCCACATTGTCTCTATATAAGGAATTCAAGTAGACTCACACAAGATAGAAGCAATTAAAGAATGACCTATTCTGTCAAACCTCATAGAACTCTGATCCTTTCTTAGTCTAACTGGCTATTACCACCACTTTTTCAGAAACTTCTCTGTCATTGCTAAGCCACTGACTAACCTCATGAGAAAGACCCTGCACTCAGACTACTATATACCCTATATCTGGGATCTCTTCTATCAACAAGCCTTCCAAGAACTCAAGAACTACCTGACCCATGCTCCAGTCCTACATAATACAGATCAAGGCCTAAAATTCATAGTTATCACTGATGTGTCTAATTTTGCCATTGGAGCAGTCCTGTCATAAGATGACAGCAAAGAACATTGCCCTATTACTTTCGAGTTCTGTAAGCTGGCCCCAGCTGAACAAAAGCTAGCTACTCACGAGAAGGAACTACTAGCAATAATACATATACTAGACTACTGGCAATGTTATCTAAAAGGTGTTAAGTTTGATATCGTTACTGATCATCAATCCCTTAAGTATATCAACACCCAACCTACTCTGTTATATCTACAAGCCAAGTAGAGTCTCAAGCTTCAAACTTTCAACCCGATGGTCATCTATAAGTCTGGAAAGATACTTGTAGTATCAGATATCTTATCAAGATACTTAGACCTTGCTACAATCATGCAAGTCACCTTAGCATCAGAATTTCTAGACCAAATCAGATAAGCTTACAAAGAAGATATAGTTACTATTAGAGTTTTCTTGAACAAACTCAAGGATATATATACTGTTAAGAACAATCTGATCTATCATCAAGACCAAGTCTACCTACCTAAAAACATGAACCTACACTATAAGGTTTTGCAAGAACATCATGACTCCCCTCTTGCTGGTCACTTGGAAATTGAGGAGACTGTCAAGAACATCCAATATTGCTACTATTTGTCAAACATAATCAAGGAAATCAAGAACTATATTACTAGCTGTGATCTATATCAGTACAACAAGTCTACCAACCAAGCACCTGCCAGTTTACTATAACCACTGCCAATTCCTACCAAGAAGTTCGAGTAAGTCACCATGGACTTTATAACTCAACTATTATGAACTCAATCTGGTGCTGATGCTATCATCATATTCATTGACTGCCTGACTAAGACTATGGTTACTGAACAACCACTACCAATACTACTACACCTGAGATTGCAAGAATCTTCTTCAAGTCTATCTTCATCACTATGGTCTACTATGAGTAATTATTAGCAATCATGACCTCAAGTTCACCAGTCACTTCTGGCAAACCCTCTTCAAGACTCTGGGAACCCAATTGGCTATGTCTACTGTCTTTTACCCACAAACTGATGGACAAACTGAGCACATGAACAGAACTCTAGAACAAATGCTCAGAAACTATATTTCTTATAAGCAAGATGATTGGAACATCTACCTGACTTATACAGAGTTTGTATACAATAATGCTGTCCAATCATCTACTAGTCTTTTCCCTTTCCAGTTACTCTATAGTCAAGATCCCAAGACCTCTGCAAGTCTATTTCCTTTTAAGAAAACCAATTAAATACAAGTTCCAACTGCCAAGAACCTTATAGACAAAATAAACAAACTACTCAAGATTGCTACCATGAATATTCAGAAGGCTCAACAGCATTAAGCCAAGTATGCTGACAAGAAATGCTGCGATATTACTTATACTATTGGAGATTAAGTCCTACTGTCTACTGAGAACCTCAAGATACAATCTCAAGTCAACTGCTCTTCAAACAAGTTCCAACCCAAGTATATTGGATCTTTTAAGATTACTGAATAAGTCTCTGCATCTTCCTACAATCTCAAGCTACCTGAAACTATAAAAGTACACTCAGTCTTTTATATGTCACACCTCAAGACCTGGAACCAGTCATCACTCTATCCTGGTCAAATTTCTAAGTCTTCCACCCCTGTGATTATTGAAGACCATATTGAGTATAAAGCTGAGAAAATCCTTGACAAATGAGTCTGCTACTGCTGTCCTGAATACCTAGTCAAGTGGATAAGTTATCCTAAATATAATGCTACCTGGGAACCACTGGTCAACCTCAAGAACTCTCAAGATTTAGTTTAAGACTTCAAGGTAAAATATATTGCCTAATCTCTGTAGTGACTTCCTTGGATTGTCAACAACCTATAGCAATGATCAGTGCCTTATATGTATATCAGAAGTTTACTTTGGGACCCTGGAACTAGCAGAACATTTAATGAATAAGAAGTCTACCGAAATAAAGCTACTAGTCGAGTTTGAATCCCTCCCAGTTGATTAGTCTGGTAATAGGCCCTCTGCCCTATATGAGGATAGCTAATCCCCACCAATGTGCTGATTCAAGTTTGAGAAATTTTGGTTAAGTATATTTAGTCTTATGTTATCTAGGAACTCAATGAGAATATTGGTTCTTAAGGAGAGAGAAATATAACAATTTCACAGTCATATTTAGTCTTAGTATATTTTTGCATCTTTTAGTTAGTCTTTTCTTGTCATTTCTTAAACATTCTACTATGTTCCATCACCTTCTACTTGCTTAGAAACCTTCTCTCAGTACCCAGACACCACTAGAACATTCTTGTCTTTTCTTAGTGCTAAGTATCTTATCTTAGCTAGTCATAGAACCTTTCAGAACATTGTAGAATAGTATTAGTTAGCTTTACTGAGAATCTATTTCTTGGCATTTCTCTTTCTTTCCAAGATCCTTCTGGATCTTTCTTTCTGATCATATATAAATATCCTTGTTCTCTGTCTGAATAAAGCTCAGAATATTTTCTCTCAGAAATCCTTCAAGAATATTTGAATCCTTAAGTATCTCTTCAAGCTACTTTAAGCCAACTAGAACTTCCAGATTTAGCCACTTTCTCTTAAAGAAACTAGAACTGTTACAGGGGCCTGAACATTAGTACCTAAATACTTCATTGCTAAAGAAGGTCTCTTTATAGAATATATAAGTAATAGATATTAGCTCCAGAATACTTAGCTGGAGAGTAGAGAGGCTGGTGATTGGGGATCAATAAAGGAGATTAAAATCAGATATATAATAGTACTGAGAGGAGATAGAAGAATATATGGTACTCAGAGGAGGAAGCAAGTAAGATGGGCCTCTTAGAGATTGGTGAGGTTATTGGTATTATGGATAGATCTGTTGAATGATGGTGAGGAGGGAGATTGGAGAATACAGCAGATCAGACTGAAGGTGGAGAAGTTGAAGAGTATGCTTAGATAAGAGAAAGATTTATAAATAAAGAATATAGTGGCCTGGCTGAGATGACAGAGATTAGAGAAGAGAGAGAGATCTATAAAATTTTTGTTACAACTTCTATAGGTGAGAAGAGTATGGCAGTGATGGGAGGGAGTATTAGATGAGGCAGGAGAGCTAGTCATTGAGATACTAGATATTTTGAACTAGTTGAGCAAATAGTAGAGATAATTATAGAGTGAGGAGAAAGCAGAGATGGGGATGTAGGACATTGAAAGGCACCTAGAGGACTGGTATCATAATCTGGCAGAGAGCTTAGGTGATCTTGGTGCTTCTATCTGAGAAGAGGAGATTTAGTGGGTACTGATAATGATGAGCTTAGAGACAGTACTGGAAAAAGATAGCTTACTATGAGATTTTTGGAAGAAGATAGCAGGAGTCAAGTTAATTCTGAAAGAGATGACAGTGATGTATAAGAAGGTCATTAGTTCAGAAAAGTGGATTGAGGGGTAGTACTTGGGCCTTGTGGCTCTACTGTTTAAGAATAAAGAGAGGAGAGAGGAGTGGAAAAACTAGAGACTGATTAAACTTCTGGATATAGATTGCAAGCTGTTCACAAAGATACTAGTGGCTAAGCTATAAGGTATAGCTCAGTGAGTACTGGGGGCTGAATAGAGAAGATTTATAGGGAGATATCTAATTAGAGATAAGATGGTCTGGATACATGGTATTATTGAAGGAGCTTGTATTACTAGGGTAAATAGACATCTAGTTTTTCTGGACCAGGAGAAGGCCTATGATAGAGTCCAGTAAGTATGGTTAGAAGGAGTACTGAAGTATATAGAAGTTCTCTCAGGGGTCCAGTAGGTCTTAGTCAAGTTACTGAAAGAGAGTTAAGTGATAATTCTAGTAAATAGCCATAGAGGGGTTTTATTTCTACTAGGCAGAGGAGTGCCACAAGGGAATCCACTATTGCTGATCCTATATATATTATCTCAGGAGTCACTTTTGGATAATATTCAGTAAAAGATAGGGGTGTTGGACATTCTAGAGGTTATTTGGAAGATTGGAGCCTTTACTAATAATATAGTAGTTGAGTTAAGATCAGTAGAGAATGTGATGATACTGAAAGGTATAGTAGAGTGATATGAGGGGTGCTTGGGTGCTAAGCTCAACTGACATAAGTGTGAGACTTTGGTGTTGAGAGGAGGGATAGTAGGTGGGGATGTAATTGGAACAATTGTCTCTACAGAAGAGGTGATTCATTATCTGAGAATCTACTTCTTGATATATAACCCCTTGTTATCTCATGGATAGTGAGAGCAGTAGTTGGTGGAGTGGGAGAGTACTCTCTTAGAGTGGGGTAGTCATTATATATCTCTGGTAGAGAGAGTGATAGTGCTGAATATATACTGATTGTCTAAGCTATAGTATCTGGAGTACCACTTAAACTTTCTAGCATGAGTGGTCAAGAGACTATTGAAGATAGCCAGGGCCTAGATATGGGCAGAGTGATGGAGTCAGATTGGCTGGGAGGTATTGACCTCACCAGTAGACCAGAGAGGACTGGGTCTCATTGCTTACAGACATAGTGGCTGAAGCAAGCTAGTAAGTTGAGAGGCAGCAAGTGAGTACCCCTCATACAGAGGGTGTGGGAGGCCCAGTTCTCTCTCTGGAGTATGACAGGGGACCTTCTATCTCTGGTGGCTCTGGAGGAGAGTCAGAGGATATGCTTTCAAAGTTTCTGGTAGAGGGTAGTTGATGGGGCTTACAATATTGGTCTCTGATGGTAAAGTGATAAGAGAGAGAAGGACTAGAGACCCCAGATGTGGAGGTGAGACCACCTTCTGCTAGGCAGAGCATCAGTGGAGAACTTCTGCTTAGAGAATAATATAGAGTTCTGTGAGAGTATGAGAGAGACATATGGCCTAAGGCATAGCAGAGAGTAGGGATTGGAGAAGAGTAAGATTGGAATAGCATTTGGTTGTGGAGTAAGCAGGCAGTAAGATGGATTCTACCTAAGTTCTGAGTAACATAGTAAAGACTTCTTTAGTACAATGTGATATTGAACTACTAGTTGGGTCATTTGATAGAAGAAGGTACCTGGGAGTGTAAGAAGTGCCTGAATGTTGGGCAGGAGGGGGGAGTGATATAGATATCTAAATATTAGCTAGAGGAGTGTAAGGTGATAGGGGACTTTTGGAGTACAATTGAGGTATGGCTGAGAATACATCTATCTGAGCTGATGGTAGGAGGGAGGTGAGGTGATCTTCAGCATAGGTTGGTGGGGGAGGTAGGAGATGAGTGACTGATATTGAGATAGGTGCTGGCTATTTGGATTGAGCTTGCTAGACATTAGTTATATGTATTTGAGAAGGGCCAGCAGTTGATGCTGAGGGCAAGAATTATTAGATAAGAGTGGTTAATTTTGGACTTATTGAATGAGTGGTGGAGGGAGTGAGGTACAGGTCAGGGGTATTGGTAGTAGCTAGTAGAGATAATTTGTAGGAAGAGTGGGAAGAGAATAGAGATGGTAAGAGAGATGGTAACTTTTTAGAAGAATAGCATAGAGAGAAGAGGGGCTTCCTTGTAGGATTGGATGAGGGGTTCAGTAGTATTAGCATAATATAGATAGTTTGGTAATAAAGTGGAAGTTCTTGAGACTATAAAAAAAAAACTTAGCTTAAGAGGAGATAAGTGTAGAACTATAAGGAGTTGGAACTACTTTATAATATTATTTCATTATGAATAGTACAACTAACATTTTTTTACTAAATATGAACAACTCGAGAGACTTTGTGAGATATTAAAACATTTTTATTTAGCTGAGGAGATTAGATATAGATGATGATTTATATAGATAATATTATTATCTACAGTAAGATAGCTAGAGAATATCTGCAGTACATCCAGTAGATGATAGAATAGCTAAGAAAGTATGGTCTATATATTAAGCCCAAGAAGTATAAGTTTGTAGAAATTAAGATCTCTTACCTTAGTTACATCATCAACTGAGATAGAATATATACAGACCTACTCAAGATTTAAGCAGTAGTAGTATACTCAAGGTCCACCACTATCACTAAAGCCTAAGCCTTCATAGGACTTGTCTCATACTATATATTATAGATTTATTAGAGGATTCTCCAATATTGCAGGCCCAATTTATGAACTTAATAAGAAAGATATCAAGTTCCAATAGATCAGCAGATAACAAAAAGTATTTAATGAGCTCAAGATCAGACTGACTCAAGCACTCATTCTCAGAAGACTTGATTAGACCTAAGAATTCATCCTGTAGATAGATATAAGTATATAAGGACTAGGAGCAGTTCTGACTCAGAAGAAAGACAAAGTAAAGTATATTATTATATATCTAAGCTAAGAAACTCGAGAAGTAGAAAAATAGTATGAATCCTATAAGTTAGAATGTCTTATAGTTATCTGGATTATAGAAAAGTTCCACTACTACCTTATGGAAAGATACTTTATCATCCAGACAGATCACTCAGTTCTCATATGGCTACTGACTACTAGATAATCCAAAAGAATCTATGCTAGATAGATTATGAAGTTATAAGCTTATAATGTAACTATTATATACTACCTCAGAAGAACCAATGCCAATATAGATGCCCTCTCACAGATACCCCAAAGAACCATCTTTCTCCAGTAACATTCAGGTTATACAACTTTCTGATAATACTTACAATACAGTTTTTGGAGAAAAGATACTAGTATCATGGCAACCAATAAGTATTCTGAGGTGTATACTGAGCAAGGCAGCTCTGGTGCATTTGACTGGCAGTATGTAGAGAGGGGCCTCAGCTTGGGGAGAAGCATGAGGGGCCTACTGACAGGAGGATATGATAGGGGAGGGGGTAGTGCTGGAGGTCAAGAGATAGAGAGAGCAAGCTTCATGAATAAGATGAAGAGGAGTCAGCAGAGAGCTGGACTGGAGGGATGGCTGAGGAGAGGCAAGGAGATGGCAAAGACTATGAGGTAGTGACTTCAAGAGAGTGCTCCTCTAGGGGGCTAGAGTAGTGGGGCTGGTGATGTAGTAGCTGAGGGGGTGACTGCTGATAAGAATATGACAGGTAATCTGGAAAAAAAATCTAGATGAGACTGCTGATGGTAGACCAAGCTGTGGGAAAGGCATGAGGTCTAATGATCTGGCAGATGGTGTAATGAGACTGGCAGTAGCACCATTACTCAAGAAGTCAATCTTAGAGTTTACAGTCACTCTGTACTTCTGGGGCTTGGTAGTGACAGCAAAAATGGTCTTGGAGCTGATTGTGAAGCAAATGGATGAAGTGATATCAGTGAAGTTCCTGAGGAATTTGGAAGGGGTAGAGGTGGACTTTAAGGAGGCTGAGTCATTGAAAGCTGCACTGAAGGCAGAGTTGGCTATTGGAGAGGTGTGTGTTCTGATAGCATGATACTTGAGATAAGACTCCAGGGTAGTGCAACTTCTGGTGAAAGGAGTGCCCATAGTAACTGCTATAGAGACAAGGAGGAGGTCATGGCTGAGTATGGAGAGGTGATTGATGTTGGCTTTCAAGTCTGAGAAGGGATCTTATTCAGGACAAGGAATATTGATGTTTAGCTTTGGCTGGTAGAGAGGAAGGCTACTAGGAAGACTTGTGATTGGCCATTAGTGATGATGTGGGGGGCCTTTATATACAAAGTGATGAGGGTAAAAGAGAATAAGGAAGAGGAGAAAGATTTGTTGGAGGTATTGGAGGAGATAAGTAGAGCTATAGAGTAGAGGGCAAAGGCTTGAAAGGTATATATGGAGTTGATGTATTTGGAGATTATAGATAAGAAGTGGGTCCACATTAACAAGAGGCTATGGGAGAGGTCTCAAGGGCACAAGAGACAGAGGGAGTTGTTGGCAAGTCTGGAAGAAAAGGCAAAAAAGGATACTGGTGGTATTGAGGAGTCTGGGGGTACAAAAGCAAGTGCTTAGACTAGTAAAAAAGGAGGAAATGTGGAGAAGGTCTGGATGTGGCTGGAAAGATGCCAAGCAATGACTTATATGCTAATAGTATATTTAAGGTCTGGAAGGACACCCCCTCTCTTATTAGATAAGATCTAGCTACAAGGAGCTAGATGGTAGAGGATATACTAATATGTGGTGCCCAGCAAGTATACTTTGAAGTTCCTAAGGTAGCAAAAGGGGGACAGGTGGTAGTGGTTGGTGAGAATGAACTGGTAGATTCCCAGAGGAGGGGTGGGATGAGATAGTGAGCACAGGGGCAGATATCTCAATACTGAAAGCAGAGAGACCAGTGACTCCAAGAGGGAAGGAAGTGAGAAACCTACTATGGATGTACTGGATGATGAATAACTTTGCAGCTGAAGAGTTGGGAGAAGTAGATCTGAGGGTGATGAGTGATGAGTATTGAGTACAGATCCTGTATGGGAATAGAGTAGTGGAGGCACTGAAGGTAGAGGTACTTGTAATTTACCTAGAGGAGGAAGGATATGAGGTTGATAAGGAGAGAGAGGCTGAGCTGGCAGTTGTTGCTGAGGAGAGGGCTGCCTTCTGTTGGGCAGAGCATTATAGAATATAGCTCTGGTAGGAGACCTGTTTGGAGTATCATGAGGACTTTAAGGAAAAAGAGAATAGTGAGATGACTGAACTTCTGATTGGATTAGAGGCAAAGGCAGCTGAAGAGGAGGAATTGACTGCAGAATATAACTTAGACTTAGTATAGGAGGGGATGAATGTGGATTTGTAGAGGAGGAATATAATACTTAATATTATCTTTTATAAATAGTATAATAAAAATTTTCTCTTTGAATGTAAATAGACTGCAGAGATCAGTATGAAGATGAAATATTTTTACATAGATGAAGAAATTAGAGGTGGATCTTTTTCTATTACAGAATGTTAGATATAAGGATAACTTAGATAGAATGGAGTAGATGAGAGAATGGGGAGGTGTGGTAATGTGGAAGAGTAAGGTTGGGATCTTGGTTCAGAAAGGCAAAGGAGAGATACAGGATGTGGAGAGCTGGGGGGATCAGCTGGTGTGGAGAGAGTGATGTAGACCTGATTGAGAGCTAGTTACTGTGGGTTCATACTATTGCCCTACTATGTGGAGTAAGCAGGTGAAGTGGGTAGAGAGTCTTAGGGAAAGTGGGGTCCTTATAGAGGCTAGAGTAGATATTCTCAAAGGAGACTTTAACATGGTCCAGGATGTACTGGTGGATAGATCTGATGGAGGGAGGAGTGCTGAGGGTAGAAGCAGGAGATTGGTAGTATAGAAGGATGTAAAAAGATTGGGCTCTCTGATAGATGCTGGAAGGAGATTCTGGGGAGATAGATGAGTATATATATACTGGATGAATGGACTGGGGACAAGGATTGACTAGGTATTAATGGCAGATTGCTGGGGGCCAGATGTTTGGAAGTCACTAGAGACTGAGTGGTATCCATAGTCTGATTATTGGGGGCTAGTGAGATGGAGATATTTTGGGGGGAGTAAGGATGGACCTAGACATTGGTACCTCAATTCCTCTTTGTTGGCTGAGAAGGCTTTGTGGGATAGGTGGGCAGAGAACATTCAGTAGTGGGTAGTGAGTTGGATACATGAGGGTATCACAATTGATGTTAGGTAGGTAAGGTTGAAGGTGGCTGCTAGGGTTTATTGAAGAGAAGCAGGAGAGGTAGCAGGCAGACAGAGGAGAAGGAGGGTAAACTGGGCTTCTGCTAGACTGGCTCAACTTTTGGAGAATTGGACTGATCTCTTGACCCAAGAGGGGGGTGGAGGACTGGCAGTTGAGCTGAGTAAAGATAGAGGTTAATGAGCTACAATAGGTGTTGAGAGAAGAGGAGGAGATATGGATATAGAGTTTGGCTGCCTAATTATGCTGGCAGGGGCTTGAGAAGGGGGAGAGACCATCTAAACACCTTTCAAGGATCCTGTAAGCAAAGAGAGTGAGGCAGAGGTGAGATAGAGTACTGAATTCAGATGGGCTACTGGTGTATGGTTTATAGAACATTCTGGGCTTGCTCAAGGAAAGGTAGAGCAGATTGTGGAGTGAGGAGGAGAGTAGAGCAATAGCTGCTACTATTGTACATGTTTTGGAGAATTGGCACCCACTACAAGTAGATGGGCTGAATGGTTTGGTGATACTAGTTTGGGAGGGGGAGATTCATCAGATTCTTGCTGTAACTATGCTGGGTATAGTGTCTGATAAGGATGAGCTGTTCTGAGACTTTTGAAAGAAGATGCTGAGAGTACCTGGAGTGCTGGAAGAGATGATGACAATTGGTGGTGAGGGTGGAGACTGGGTGGGGGGGGGCTATCAGAATCTGGTAAACTATATTTGTAGAAGAGTAGAGGGAGGGTTCAGGTGGCAAGTAGTTGGGTTGGTATAAGATATACTCTGGGACTAAACTTAACTAGCATAAGTGTAAAATGATAGTATTAAGTAATGGTCTAGTGGGAGAGGATGTCATTGGAACAATTGTCTCTACTAGAGAGGCTGTGAGATACTTAGATATTTATCTCTCCATATATGGGTCAGTTCTGATATGTACTTGGTGGGAGCAATGGGGAGAAGTCCTGAGAGGTTGGGGAGACCACCACCTATCTTTGGCAGAGTGCATTGTAATTTTGAATATTTACTAACTACTGAAGTTGTGATATTGGCATATCATCTGAACTTTCTAGCCTGGGTGGTGAAGAGGCTATTGAAGCTGGCAAAAGATTAGATCTGGGCTAGGCAGAGGAGTCAGATTAACTAGGAAATCTTGTTATTACTAGTGGCTAGAGGGGGCCTTGGACTGGTTGATTTTCTGAAGAGGCTATATTATCTGTGAGCATAGTGGCTGAAGAGAGTAGTGGAACTGAGAGATGGGAGCTAGGTTTCTCTGATAAAGAAGGTCTGGAAGATATGGTGCTCACCAAGAGGAGCAACTGGAAATTTACTGTCTTTGATTGGGCTTCTTAATAGAGAGTGAATGTGATATAAGAGCTTCTGGTGAGAAGTAGTAAATAAGACTCACTGTATTGGGATTTGATGGCAGGAAGATGAAGGAGAGGTGTCTTGGGGCCCAGTGATGTAGAGATGGAATCGAGTTTTGCTGGGAGGCATCCCTCTTATAGACTTTAATATTGGTGATGGGGTAGAGTGCCAGAGGGAGATAGGACAGGATGTATGGCCTAGTGGCTGGCAGTTGGTAGGAATTGAAGAGGAGTGGGACTAGAATAGAATCTGGGCTTGGAGTATAGCAATAAGGCATTAGTTGCTACCCAAGTACTGGGTGGTTTGGTGGCACATACTGTGGAGAAATATTATGCTCAATTTTCACTCAGGCCATCTTGTAGAGAGAGGGGTCTTTGATTGTAAGAAGTGCTATAATATAGAATAGGAAGAAGAGTTTGTGCAGATGCCAGAACATTGACTGAGAGAGTGTGAGGTACTTGGAAACTTTTGGATAGCAGTTGGAAATAGGTTAGGTGCTATACATAGAGGAGACAGAAAGTGGGATTGATGAGAGGATCTGAGAGATAGATTAATGGGGGGGGGGGTGGAGAGGGAGTGCTGACTTTGAGTTGGGTATTAGCAGTATAGGTAGAACTAGCAGGTCACTGGTTGTTTGTGTTTGAGGAAAGAAAGCATCTGAGTTTGGGAGAGCATTTGGTGAGATGGGAAGGATTTATAGAGGATGTTTTTTTTTTTT
>RBNI01004657.1:0-13657 GCA_003990745.1 Jimgerdemannia flammicorona | reverse complement strand
CCCCCTACCCCTACCCGATGAAATTCCACTTTGTCCAATACAATCCCCACCCTCCCACCACTTTGCTCACAGATCCTAGTTACCAAATTGTGCCGTCACCCCCCCATAGGGCCCCAACCAACCCACCATCCAGTCAGCAGATCCCCCAACAGCTCCTCCCACCATACTATCTTCTCCTGCAGTCTCATCTGCCACCCCTCCTCAAATACAAAGAGCCAATGACCTGCCAGTCTTACTCACACTACCAACACCCATCCTACAGTGAGCCAACTATCACCCACCCCCCCTACTAGCCGAGATTTCAAGTCATCTCAGTGGCCCCCCACACCAACCGGCCTCTGCTCCACACCCAGTCTATTCCCGATTACTACCCAAAAGTCCCCCAACACCTCACACTCTCCTAGCCAATGTTCCGGTATCTGCACCAGACCCCCAGCCTGCCCTACATTGTAACACTCCTCACACTCAAAGCAGCCACCATCCATCAGATGCCCAGTACGGAAATTCAGCATGACATTCCTCCACAGCACTCGCCACCATACTACCCAGTATTTAGGAGGAAGCCACCATCACACCTCGGCACTCCAAGACCAGATATCTGCCCAGTCCCACTTCTCACCAATCTCTGCTGCCTGCCAGCCACTTGGCCAAAGATCTAGATCAAGACCCTGCTGACACACCACTCTATCCCCAATATCAAATGTTGCAAGTGGGACACCCTCCAGGAGCAGCCTATCCCAACTCTACATATCAGGCCCCCACATTACCTCTCTCTCATTGCCCTGCCAACACAGGCCAATTCTATGTGCTCCCTCTACCACTCCCCACTAAAAGCCCTTGAATCACAGCCGCTGAGCACCATTCAGCCCCACCATAGAGAGCAGATCTCCAGAGGACCCTCAAGGGGAGGATCTCATCTCCTACACCTTTTACAGCAGAGGCACCCAACCCCCACCCTGTAGTTCAGCAGCTCTCTTCAACCACCAGGCTTGTAAGCAGTGCAACCGCTTGGGGAAATCCACAAGGCCTAGACCCCCCCTGACCACTAGTATCACCAAAGTATCCCAACTGACCTGGGCCCTCCTCCCTGCTCAAATCCAATCTCTAGCCACTTTCGTCAGCCTCTTCACCACCCACACTGGGAAGTCCAGGTGATAGGCCATGTACCACAGCTTTGGGAACCAATATATATTCAGAATTGTCACCTGCCCTGCCAGAGAGATATGGTAGCCTCCCCAACCTCGAAGGGCCTCCCCCCACATAGTCACTCTGCTCTCCCACCACACTCGAGGCAGGACTGAGCCATACATAGAGAGGAAGATGCCCAGATACTGCACCACCTCACCAGTAGGGACAATTGTTCCAATGACGTCCCCACCCACTAGCCCATTCCCTAGCACCATTGTCTCACACTTATTCCAGTTGAGCTTCACCCCAGAGTGAGCCTCATACCAATCCACTGTCTCCTTAAGCACCTCGACATCTGCCACAGACCCAAGTCCAACCACCATGTCATCAGCAAAGACCCCCACCTTCCACACTATATCATATATAGAGAGCCCTGCTACCTTTCGGTGAATCTGATCTATCAACGGCTCCAGCAAAAGGGCATAGAGAATAGGGGACAAAGGATCCCCCTGAGAAACTCCTCTACCCAAGGAAAATGCCAGACCATGGTGACCATTACACATCAGCACCGCCCAACTACTCCCCAGCAGACTCAACATAGAGGCCCGAAATCTCGGAGGAACACCAATTCGATCCAACACCCTGCCCAGCCAAACCCGCCATACCTGGTCATATGCCTTCTCCTGGTCCAAGAAAACCAACCTTTCATCGAGTCCACAGGCCCGGGCCCCTTCAATGATACCATGAACCCATGCAGTCCTGTCATATATAAGCCTGCCCCCAACAAAGCCCTGCTGCTCCTCCCCCAGCACCCCTTGGGCAACTTTCTGCAGCCTAGCGATGATCACCTTAGTCACCATTTTCCTGTCCATATCCAGAAGTATAATCGGCCTCCAATTCTTCCAGTCCTCCCTTCTCTCTTTATCTTTGTACAATAAGGCCACCAGCCCAAGATCTTGCTCTCCAACCCACTCACCCCTCTGAATGACATGGTCACAGAGGGCAGTCATCTCACCCAAAACTCCAGGGACCTTCGCTATCTTTTTCCAGAAGTCCCATGGCAATCCATCCTCCCCTAGTGATGTTTCAAGTTTAGTTGCTACAAAGACACTCTGGATCTCCTCTCCTTGCACTGGTAAGATCAAGTCACTTAAATCAGCTACTTGCGGTGGCCCCCACTCCTCTAGTGTATCAGCAATCGCTGTCTCATCTGCACCCCCTTCTTCCTCACTCCACAAACCCTGCTATTGCTCCTTCAAAACTCCTAGGATTTGTTGTGTGCTATACACCATGTCCCCATCTGCATCCAGGACCCCATCCCACCTATGCCACACTCTCCTAGCATTGAGAAGTCTCAATAAGTACCTAGTAGGCCTCTTACCCTCCTCAAGCCCCTACCACCGTAGCCTGGCAGCCATACCCTGCATATGAGTCTCCTCTTTATCTTGCAATACCTGTTGTAGTTCCACTATCTCCAATTTCGCCCTCTCTATCCTCCAGTCCTCCACTCTATCAGAAGTGAGCAGATCTGCCCAATCCAATTGCAGTCTCCACAGCCTATTAGAAGCACACCTTGTATACTCTCTCCTCCACCTCCCAGCCTCCCTGCTGGCTCCTCTCCAATAGACCCTCGCAGCTTCTTTCAAATGTTTTCAATGGACATCCACAAACAAACCCTCATGCCTCCATATAACAACCTTTGCCTGAATGTCCTCTATCCACAAGTCCCACAACCCCTTCTCAGCCAGCAGGGAGGAGTTAAGGTACCAATGTCCGGGTCTATCTCCACTCCCTCCAAACTGCCCCTGCCCCAACAGTCCCCAGTGGTCAGACCATGGGCACCACTCTACCTCTAATGACTTCCAAACATTGGAACCCCAACACTTAGCCATCAGAATCCAGTCAATCCTGGTACCTAAGCCATTCACCCAATGTATATAGACCCTGGTATTGCCCCACTACATTCTGCCCATATTCCCCAAGGAGCTCAACCTCTCCACCTCCTCCCATGTACCCAGCCCTCCACTTCTCCCCCCTGCACTCCTCCCTCCATCAGTCCTATCTAGATGCTGGTCCCGAACCATATTAAAGTCCCCCCCCAGAACATCAACCCCTTCCTCCAAGAGAATACCCTCCTCCATCAGCTCCTCGATCTATGCAGTTCTCTCACCCCTAACTGTAGGGCAGTAGCAAGAGCCAACTCTCACCGACTCCCACCCTGGCCTCTGCCAATCTCTCCAGACCAAGTGATCACCCCAGCTCCTGATACTTGCCAAGTCTCCTCTACCCTTCCTCACTAGAATCGCCACTTTCCCAAACCAAGCAGCAGCCCCACCCCATTCCCTAGTCCACTCCACCCTATCATCCTCATCCTCACACCTCACATCCTGTAGTAAAAAGAGGTCTGCCTCCAATCCCTTGAGCCAAGTAAAAATGTTCTTATGCCCTCTAGATCCCCGCAACCTATTCACATTCAAAGAGAAAATGGTAGTTGTACTGTTCATAGGAATAATGTTAGATAATGATCCCATTCTCTATAAGTCTACATTCCACTCCTCCTGCACCAAGTCCAATTCATGTTCAGCAGCTCGTTCCCTTTCCCCAGCTTCCTATGCCTCC
Organism: Jimgerdemannia flammicorona; assembly: GCA_003990745.1. NCBI lineage: Eukaryota > Fungi > Mucoromycota > Endogonomycetes > Endogonales > Endogonaceae > Jimgerdemannia > Jimgerdemannia flammicorona. The sequence continues at coordinate 9,910 of RBNI01004657.1, read as the reverse complement.
AGCCCTTCCAGAAGTTCCACTATTGCCCCATCTTCTCTCTCCTCAAAGTTCTCCCTATACTCCAGACAAGCCTCTCTCCAGAACTGCAAACCATGATGCTCCACCCAACAGTAGGCTGCCCTCTCACCTGCAACCACCGCCAGCTCTGCCTTCCTCACCTCATCGACCTCATAACCCTCCTCCTCTAGGAAGATTGTAAGAATCTCCCCCCTCAGTGCCTCCACCACACCATCACCATGCAGAATCCATTCCCAATGCTCCTCAGGCATTGCCCACAGGTCCACCTCTCCCAATGTATCTGCTGTAAGATTATCCATCACCTTGCTCATCCACAGCAAATTCCCCACCTCCTTCCCTCCTGGGGTCGCCGGCCGTCCTGCATCCAACATCGTGGTGCCCACACCTATACTGGCAGCCTCATCCCATCCCTCCTCAGGGACATCCACCAGCTCATCCTCGCCAGCTGCCACTACCTGGCCCCCTTTCTTCACATCCGGGACCCCAAAGTGCACCTGCTGGGCCCCCTTCATCACCACATCCTCTGTTGTCCTTCTCTTTACCGCCAGGCCCCTCCTGATGAGAGGAGGGGGAGTGGCATCCAATTCCTGTTCCCAGACCTCAAACATGCTGTCAGTATAGGGGTCCTTAGCCAGTACCTTCCCAGCCTCTTCCTTGCCTGCCTCCACCTCCCCTCCTCCATTACCAGCCCAGATACTGGCATTGATGCCCCCAGATATCTCAACTCCAACTGCCTTCATCTTTGCCTCTGCCGTCATACTCGCCAGAAGCTCCCTCTGCCTCCTACACTCCTGTGCCTGCTCCCACTGCCCCTTATTCATGCGGATATGCTTCTCCTCCACAACCTCCAAATGCGTCGACTCCTCAAAGAGCTTTCAGGCCTTTGCCCTCCATTCCACTGTACCACTCAACTCCTCCAGTGCCTCCAACAAGTCCTCCTCCTCCTCTTTGCTCCTCTTCACCCTCAATACTCTATAGATGACAGCACCCCACATCAATACTGAGGGCCAGTCACTCACCTTTCCCGTGGCCTCCCGCCCTGCCAGCCTAATTCTGACATTCACATCGCCTATTCTGATCGTTATCCCCTTCCATACCCTGAATCCAATATTCATAACATTGCCATACTTAGCTACCACCTCCTCAACCCTCCTCCTAGTCTCAACCTTCATCACCATCAGTACCCCTTTGACAAGCAGTTATATCACCCTGGGGTCCCACCTGAGGCACCTCACCATAGGGATCGCCACTTCACCAACCATGACTCCAGTCTTCATTGCCTCATCCAGTGGGCCCGCCTCCTCAAAGCCCACCTCCACCCCCTCCAGCCCCTTCAGGAACTTCACCGAGGCTGCCCCAGCCACCTGCTGCGAGATAAGCCCCAGAACCATCCTGGCCATCACCGCTAAGCCCCGGAAGCACAAGGTAGCCACGAACTCCGAAACTGACTTCTTGAGTAATGGTACCACTACCAGTCCCATCACACCATCAGCCAGGTCCACCTTCCGAATTGGTAGCCCCAGCCCTACTCCACCATCAGCCATTACATCTCTTTTTTTTTCTTGATTCCCCGTCATGCTTCCATCAGCAGTTCCGCTCCTAGCCATAACACCTCCAGACCCTATGCTCATACCCACAGCCTGAGGACCTCCCCCTCTCTCAAGGCTCACCTTGCCCTTCCCCACAGCAGCACTAGCCCTGTCGCCAACTGGCCATCCACTCCTCTTCACCTTGTCAGCAAAGCTTGCAGGGCCAGTCTACCCTCCATTACCACCTGACACTGGCCCTCCTCCAGAACCCTCACTGCCCTTCGACCCTCCAAAGGCTCCCATACCCAGGCCATGACTCCTCCCCACTTTCTGCCAGCCAAAGGCCCCAGCACCCCCCAACCCAGTACACCTGTCAGAACTCTTGTTCGAAGACATATCGATAGTACCTTATCTCCTAGTTGTATCAAAAACCATTGCTTGAAGTTTTGTGTAATGTGAATTGTATAGGAGAGAGGCCTGGCTAAGAACTTTCCTCTTGGCATTTTCCTTTGATTTCTCATATCCTTCCAGATTCTTCTTTCAGATCTTGTATAAATATCTCCTTTGTTCTCATGAATAAAGACTCAGAATATTTTCTCTTAGAATTCACAAGATCTTTCAGAACTCTGAGTATCTCTTTGAGCTATTTAGAATTACCAGAACTAGTTGCTTTCTTATTTAGAAACTAGAACTGTTATACTTGGTAGCAGTAGTTAAGTTATACCTAGTCTTATCAAGATATCTCTCAAGATACCAGTCACAATACTATAGATAACAATGAGTGGAATTTGTTATACAACACCTATGGTCTAGATAATATCTCTTATAATTAGCAAAAAAAAGAGGAATAGCAAATTCCTACTCAGTCAATAGGGTCTATCAAGAGTTTTTTATAAACTATATTAGCTCAGATTGTCCAACTTCAAGAATGTATAGAAAGAAAGAAAAGCAAGGCCTCTGCTCATACCTCCATATCTCTACCAACATCAATACATCTGATAGCAGTTACTATTAAGCCTCAGAAGCCTGATACCTTTGATGGTCAAAGAGGAGGACTGTCTACTGATGCTTGGCTTTTTCAATTGGAGCAATATAGCAAACTGACTAATTTGGAAGAAGCAATACTAGTTCAATTTACTGTCACACTCCTCCAAGAGAATGCTGCAATCTGATGATAAAATTATATCCAAAGTATAAGATTCTCTGGCCAAATCAAGACCTGGGGCAAATTTGCTGATACTGTTCAAGGCTAATTCAAACCAGTCAACAGCACCAAGGCCACATGAGACTGTCTGGTAAATGTCAAGCAACTCAAGTCTGTATAAGTATACAACATACAATTCCTGTCAATCCTACTAGAACTACCATATATCACTGAAGACAAGAAGGTCAACAAATATATCTGAGGTCTGAAAGGTCAAACTCAAGTTCATGTTGAACTAGAAGAACCCAAGGATCTAGATACAGTAATAAAAATTGCTATAAGTTTGATGTTATCACCTATGGTCACTGCTTTGAACAGAAGAGGCTGCCTATAAGTGCACAACCTCCAAGCCACCAAAATTGTATATCATCCTCAGAACTAATTTGAAAACCACATGTGAGACTACAAAACAAGTTACTGAAGAGATCATCTGGTTACACAAAATACACTAGTAAGCATGAGAACTCACCACCAAGATACAAGAATACTAGAAGAAGTACTACAATCATAAGACTGACTCTGAACTGCTATAACTAGTTTGGTATACTGTACTATTACAAAAGGAAACCAGAAGTACCAAACTCAAATTGAGACAAGAAGAACCCTTTCTCATCCATTAAAAGGTTCACGAACTATACTTATCAACTCAAGACTAGGATACTCTGTAACTATATAAGACCTCATTACTTAGCAGAAGCAAAATATATTTGAACAACTCTGTTTACTCTATCTGTGTCACCTCCATTGGAGAGTGACAGATACTTCATCTGAACTCAAGAAAGCCAACATTGTCGAAACCAATCTCAAGCCATCCATGTGATAGATATTACTACTAGAAATTGTCTTGGATTATAGAAAATATCATTTCTGAGAGGTTCAAATCCCTAGCTATAATATTGAGAGCCCTCACCCTAGACAAGAATGGCCAGTTCTCACAAATACACCAGCAGACCAAAAAAAAAGAGAACCAAGATCTGTTAACCTTGTGCAACTACTACAATCAAGAACAGTCTCAATCTTACCAGAGATAGAAGTGACAATACCTTAGAAACTGATTATGTTAGAAGTCAGAAAACTGCTCAGACTTTGCTAGCGATGATGTTATCAATAGTGATGTCATTGAAGACTAATCAGATAGCATCTAAATCTATAAATAGCTTAGCAGTTATAGTATAGTTAGATTAGCCTTATATAACATGACTGTGAACTGACTCAGTAGTCAGACAATCTCTTGATATGTCAGATCACACTTGTACTATGTGACTGCATTCTGACTCAATAAGGCACTAAGTGCTACATCCATATTCAGCATAGTCCAGATAGCTCCTTACTAGTATAAATACCTCCTCCCCCAGACCTCAGAATCTCAGATCCAGATACTTAAGAACACTCTTGAATCACTACAAAACATCTTTCTCCAGTAACATTCAGGTTATATAATCTTTTGGCAACACTTTCAACACAGTTTCTGGAGACAAGCTACCAGTATTATAGCAACCAACAAGCATCCTGAGGTGTGTACTGGGCAGGGTGGCCCTGGAGCATTCAAATGGTAGCAAGTAGGGAGAGGCCCTGGTTTGGGGGGCAGTATGAGGGGCCTGCTGGTGGGAGGACGTGGTGGAGGAGGGGGAGGAGCTGGAGGTCAAGGGTCTGGCAGAGTAAGCTTTGTGGAGAAGGTGAAGGGGGGTCAGCAGGGGGCTGGCCTGGAGAGCTGGCTGAGGGGGGGGAAAGTGCCGGTGAGGGCTACAAGGCAGCAACCTTGTGGGGGTACCTCTCAGGAGGATCAGAGGGGTGGAGCTGGGGGGGTAGTGGCTGAGGCGGGGACTGCTGATGGGGATGAGATGGGTGATCTGGAAAAAAATCTAGATGGGACTGTTGATGGTGAGCCAAGCAGTGGGAAGGGCACGAGGCCTGGGGACCTGGCAGATGGTATAATGGGACTGGTGGTGGCTCTGTTACTCAAGAAGTCAATCTCAGAATTTGTAGTCACAGTGTGTTTCTGGGGCTTGGCAGTGATGGCAAAAATGGTTCTGGGGCTGATTGCAAAGCAGATGAGTGATGTGGCATCAGTTAAGTTCCTGAAGAGCCTTGAAGGGGTGGAGGTAGGATTTAAGGAGGCTGGGCCACTGGAGGAGGCTCTGAAGACTGAGATGAGAGTGGGTGAGATGTGCGTACTGATGGTGAGATGCCTGCGGTGGGACCTGAGAGTAGTGCAGCTACTGGTGAAAGGAGTTCCCACTGTTACTGCTGAAGAGACGAGGAAGAGAGTCGAGGAGATCATGGCAGAGTATGGGGAGATGGTCAATATTGGGTTCAGAGTGTGGGAAGGAACCTCCCTCTGGACAGAGGATGTTGATGTCAGGATTCAGTTGGCTGGGCAGGAGGCTACTGGGAAGGCATGGGACTGACCCTCAGTGATGGTGTGGGGGGCTTTCTTGTGCAAGGTGATGAGGGTAAAGGGGAGCAAGGAGGAGGAAGAGGATTTGCTGGAAGCACTAGAGGAGTTAAGTGGAGTGGTGGAGAGGAGGATGAAAGCATGGAAGGCATTTGAGGAGGTGACACATCTTAAGGTGGTTGGAGGGAAGTGAGTCCGCATCAACAAGGAGGTGTGGGAGAGGTCCCAAGGGTGCAGAAGGCAGAGGGAATTGTTGGCGAAAATGAGAGCAGAGGCGATGAGGATGACAAGCGATAGTGCAACCACTGGAGGTGCTGAGGCAAGTGTCTGGGCTGCTAGTAGTAGAAGGAATGAGGAGAGGAGGTGGGTGGAGGCTGAGAAGGGGCTGAGCAAGAATCCATATGAAGATGGCACACTTGAGGTTTGGGAGGAAACCTGGGAGGGTTCACCTTCACCCTCTCCCTTTATCAGAAGAGGTCTGGCAGTGAGAGGTAGAGTGGTGGAGGATGTGCTAATGCATGGTACTCAGCAGGTGTGCTTTGGAGTCCCAAATGCAGAGAAGAGGGGATTGGTAGAGATGAGTGGCAAAGGGGAATTGGTAGATGTCCCGGAGGAGGGATGGAATGAGTCAGTGAGTGTAGGGGCTGATACTATGATGTTGGATGGGGGGAGGCCAGCAACCTCTGGAGGGAAGGAGGTGGGAAACTTACTCTGGGTGTGCCAGATGATGAACAACTTAGCAGCAGAAGAGCTGGGGGAAGTCGACCTCCAAGTGATGAGCGATGAGCATTGGGCAAGAATCCTGCAGGGTGAGGGAGTGGTGGCAGCATTGAAGGCCGAAATTCTGGTGGTATACTTGGAGGAGGAGGGGTATGAGATAGATAAGGAGAGGGAAGCTGCTCTGGCAGTTGTGGCAGGTGAGCGGGCTGCCAACTGTTGGACTAAGCGGCATAGACTGCAGCTCTGGTAAGAGGCTTGCTTGGAGTACTGCAAGGATTTTGAGGAAAAGGAGAATGGGGAGATGGCTGAGATTCTGGCTGAATTGGAGGCTAAGAGGGCCAAGGAAGCAGAAGCTATTGCTGAGCACAACCTGGATAGGGCACAGGAGGAAGTGGACATGGAGCAGTAGAAGACACATCTGAAACTATATAATTTCCCTTATAAATAGTACAACCAACATTTTTTCTTTGAACATGAATGGGTTACAGGGTGCTTATCGATGTAAGAACATTTTTACTTGGCTAAAGGGATTGGAGGCCGATCTCTTCCTCTTGCAGGATATCAGGTGTGAGGATGACTTGAATAGACTGGAATGGATGAAGGAGTGGGGTGGTGAGGCAGTTTGGAGGGACAAGGTCGGAATTCTGATGTGGAAGGGTAGAGGGGAGATACAGGATGTGCAGAGCTGGGGGGATAGATTGGTCTGAGGTGAGTGGATATGTACAGGTTGGGAGCCAGTTATGGTGGGCTCCTACTACTGCCCTGTGGTACAGGGCGAGCGGGTGAATTGGGTGACAGACCTACAGGAGAGTGGAATTCTTGCAGAGGCTGGGGTAGATGTGCTCAGTGGAGACTTCAATATGGTCTGTGATATATTGAGGGATAAAACTGATAGAGGATGAAGAGCTGTGAGTCAGAGTGGAGATCTGGCAGCATGGGAGGAAGTGGAAAGACTGAGTGCTCTGGTGGATGTGGGTAGGGAATGTTGGGGGAATAGGAGGGTGTACATGCACTGGGCCAGGGGACTGGGGACAAGGATTGATTGGATTCTGACAGCCAGCTGCTGGGGCTTGGATGTTTGGAAGTCGCTGGAGGTAGAATGGTGTCCTTGGTTGGATCATTGGGGGCTTTTAGGGCAGGGACATTTTGGGGGGAGTGGGGATGGGCCTGGACATTGGCATCTCAATTCCTCCTTACTAGATGATAAGATCTGGTGGAATAAATGGGCTGAAGGAGTTCAACTGCAGGTAGAATACTAGAGGCAGGAAGGTGTCCCAGTTGATATTTGGTAGATGCAGATGAAGGAGATGGCCAGGACTTTCTGGAGTGAGGCTGGTATGGAGGTAGGGAGACAGAGGAGGTGGCAGGTGCAGTGGGCTTCTAGTAGACTATTAAGACTCTTGGAGGACTGGACAAGACTGGTGACATTGGAGGGAGAAGCAGACTGGCAATTGATAAGGGTAAGAATGGAGGTGGCTGAACTACAACAGATGCTGCAGAATGAGGAAGAGGCAAGGGTCCAGGGTCTGACAGCACAGCTTCGTTGGCAGGGGCTGGAGGACGGAGAGCAGCCCTCAAAGTTTCTCATGAGAGCCCTTCAGGCGAGAAGGGTGCAGCATAGGTGGGAGGGAGTGGTTAATGCTGATGGTTTATTGGTGCATGGGGTACAAGACATTCTTGGATCATTAAAGGAGCATTGGAGTGGATTGTGGAGTGAGGAGAAGGGTGGGGCAGATGCTGAGGACATTGATTGGGCATTGGAGGGTTGGCACCCTACCCGAGCAGATGGGTTGGGTGACTTAGTACTGCCAGTGCTAGAGGAGGAGATCCACCAGGTTCTTGTTGCAACAACCTTGAGTATGGCACCTGGGGAGGATAGTCTGCCCTGGGACTTCTGGAAAAAGATGGTGGGAGTCCCTGGAATACTGAGAGAGATGACAGCACTGTGTGATTGGATTCTACAGACAGGGAGATGGATGGGAGAACAGGATCTAGGGCTGGTGAAATTGCTTTATAAGAACAAAGGTAGCTGAGAGGACTGGAAGAACTGGAGGCCGATTATGCTTCTGGATATGGACAGAAAGTTGGTTACCAAAGTGGTGGTCGCAAGGTTGCAAAAGGTGGCCTGGCAAGTCTTGGGTGAGGAGCAGCGGGGCTTTGTGGGAGGCCAGCTTATCAGGGATGGCACAGCATGGGTGTATGGCATTATTGAAGGGGCATGAGCCAGTGGACTGGATGGGCATCTGGTCTTTTTGGACTAGGAGAAGGCTTATGACTGAGTGCAACAGGTCTGGCTGGCAAAAGTTTTAGATAGGATTGGGGTCTTGTGACAGTTCAGGACCACCATAATCAGTCTACTGGAAGGAAGTAGGGTGGCACTCATGTGTAATGGACATAGAGGGGTAGCATTTCCCCTGGATAGGGGGGTGCCCCAGGGGGACCCACTGTCTCCCATTTTGTATACTTTGTCTCTGGAGCCCTTCATGGACAGAATCAGGCAGAAGATAGTGGGGCTATCTATCTTTGGCATCAGGTGGAAAGTAGGGGCATTTGCCAATAACATGGTGGTCAGTCTAGGATCAATTGCAGATGTTGAGAAGCTCAAGAAAACAGTGGAGTGGTATGAGGCGAACTCTGGGGCTAGGCTTAATTGGCATAAGTGTGAAACAATGGTGTTAGGCAATGGTCTGGTGGGTAGGGAGATTATTGGTACAATTGTCCCTGCTGGTGAGGTGGTTAGGTACTTGGGTATTTATCTATCAGTTTATGGATTAGTTCTACCCAGACTTTGGTGGGAGCAGAGGGTTGGCATTTGGGAGGAGACCCTGTGGAGTTGGGGGGGCTGCCAATTATCTCTGACAGGACGTGTTTTGATTCTGAATGTCTATTGGCTGCTGAAGGTGTAGTATTTGGCTTATCATCTGGACTTCCCAGCTTGGGTGGTAAAGCGATTGATGAAGCTGGCCAAAGGGTGGATCTGGGCTGGAAGGCGGAATCAGATCAGCTAGGAGGTCTTGTCCTTACCAGTGGCAAGTGGGGGACTTGGGCTGGTTGACTTTCCTAAGAGGCTGCACTGCTTGAGAGCATGGTAGATGAAGAGAGCAGTGGAGTTGAGAGGGGGTGGTTGGGTTCTCCTTCTGCAGAAAGTCTGGGAGATGGGGTCCTTGCCGAGGGGTTCGACTGGTGATCTCCTAGCACTTGTGGGCCTTCAGAACTCCAGACAATTGGATACAAAGGCTTCTAGTGGGGAGTAGCAGAGGGGGTATGCCACATTGGTATTAGGTGACAGGGAAATGAAGGGGAGGAGGCTTGGGACCCAGCAATGTGGAGATGGGACCGAGTGTTACTAGGAGGCGTTCCCTTAATTGAGTTTGATATTAGTGATGGGATCAAATTCCAATAGGGACCAGGCCAGGATCTGTGGCCTAGCAGTTGGCAGGGTGTAGGAATTGATGAGGAGTGAGACTGGTATAGTATTTGGGCCTGGAGTGCCAAGGTGAGGAGGTGGCTGCCACTAAAGTACTGGGTGGTCTGGTGGCGTGTGCTGAGGCAAAATGTCATGCTCAACTTCTGCTCTGGTCACCTTGTCGAGAGAGGCTGCTTTGACTATGAAGAGTGTTATAATGTAGGGCAGGAAGGGGGATATGTACAGATGCCTGAACATTGGCTAGGGGAGTGTGAGGTACTTAGTACCTTTTGGCAGAACATTGGGGATCATCTGAGAGTAGTATGTAGGGGAGCTGATGGACAGGGGCAGTGGGAGGATCTAAGAGGCCAACTGGAGGGGGGGGTGGGGAAGGAATGGCTGATGTTAGGTTGGGCTTTGGCCATTTGGGTGGGGCTGGCCAGTTACTGGTTATTTGTTTTTGAGGATAGGAGGAAACTTGGCTCTGAGGTCAGACTGAGGAGGTGGTGTAGCCTTATGGAAGACACCTTGATGGGCTGGTGGCTTGGTTGGGGGTTGAAGGGGGGTCAAAGGTGTTGTTTGGTAGAACAAATCTATAGGCAGAGTGGGGGGAGGGTTGGTGTTGTGGGTGAGAAAGT
>RBNI01004656.1:0-13657 GCA_003990745.1 Jimgerdemannia flammicorona | reverse complement strand
TTTTTTTTTTTTTTAATGGACTCAAAGTTCCGCGGATTTTTTTTGGAAGGGAACCTAGACTATATATGCCAAATCCTCCCCCACCACCCATCAAGCACTGCCTCCCCATTAACCTAAGCTAACTATTATCTTTTTTTTTTTTTTTTTTTTTTAATTGAAATGTTTTTTTTTTTTTTTTTTTTTTTTTTTTTTTTAACAGACTCAATGTCTCATGGATTTTTATTAGAAGAGAACCTAGACTATATAGGCCAAAACCCTCCCCCACCACCCATCAAGCACTGCTCCCCTATTAATCTAGGCTAGCTATTGTCTAGTAGCTCAACCATGCCAGGCACAGCAGGGCCTATATTAACCTATACCTCATTCTGTACACTATACTCTCCCTACCACCAGAGAGAATCCAGCTATACACCAATGACTGAAAGTACATGCCCAAGACCCCAACATATGTATAAGGCTATACCTGAGCTGAATAGAATAGCTTCTGCTACCTCAAAAAGAATAACAGATAAAGAAAAACTCTCATTAAAGTACATCATAGTGGGTAAGACCTGGTTCTCTCAGTCAAGATAAGTAAAGGACTTATATGTGAGGTGGGAGGAGACCCCCAATACCCCACTACTCAAGCCTGCAGACCTTAATCATATTGCTGTATCAGTTTCTAGTTCCAGTTGAGTATAGCCAAGATGCCTGAAATAAATAGTCTTGGGTCCCTGACCCCTCCAATGACTAGGGCCCAACCTGCTGAATTGCCAAAAGAAGCCAAGAGTGACACCTACTACCTAACTACTCTGCACCAATCAAAAGACCCCACTGAAGCAGTACCCACCCCAGCTCTAATAACTGTCTCCAGTCTAGTACTCTACTGGTTCACTATTATTACTCTTCCTCCTATCTATAATGGTCATCTCTCCTCCCATCCTGACAATACCTAAAAAGCAGTCATCTATACCAGAACCATGCTCATCAAGAAGCTCGCTAAAGCCAGAGGGCCCCACCACAAGTACTGAGGACCTGCAGGTAACTTATACTGAGCACTTAATGTCTAAGGTCAGCCAACTCCCTATATAGTTCATAATATACTGAGATAGTACCTTATTGATAATGGTAAAAGAAAGAAGGCACTGCACCAAAACAGATATACTCCAGATGTAGCCAAAGGTACCAGAAACTATGAAAAAGTAGAGAAGACACTGATCTGATACCAATAAAGAGACAATTCATCACCATTGCCTCTCTCCCACTATCCTACAATAGGTATAGCAAATCAACCCAAGGTAGAGGGGGTAATAATTGTAAAAAGTGGACTTGGAAGGTTGTCTATCAAACTATTGTAACTAGTAAGATAGTGGAGAAAGAGAAGTCTATAAGCTAACTATTGTCCAGCAGCTCAACTATACTAGGTGCAGCAGTACCTATGTTGGCCTGCACCTAGTGCTCTAAATAGATACAATTTATTTAGATGAGATTTGAATTAGATTTGTTATATAATAGATTTAAATTAACTCAAATTAGTCTCATGATCTGATCTGGATTAATCTGGATTGATCCAGATTGATCTATCTAGATTGATCTATTTATGTAAGTATACAACCTCCAAGCTACCAAAATTGTATGACATCCTCAGACCTAATTTGGAAACTACATATGAGACTATAAAACAAGTTACTGAAGAGATCATCTAATTATACAAAATACGCCAGCAAGCACAAGAACCCACCACCAAGATACAAGAATACTAGAAGAAGTACTACAACCATAAGACTGACTCTGAATCACTATAACTAGTTTAGTATACTGTACTATTACAAAAGGAAACTGAAAGTACCAAAATCAAACCAAGACAAGAAGAACTCTATCTCACTCATCAAAAGGTTCATGAACTGTACTTATCAACTCAAGACCAGGATATACTACAACTATATAAGACCTCATTACTTAGCAGAAGCAAAACACATTTGAATAACTCTGTTCGCTCTATCTGTGTCATCTCTATTAGAGAGTGATGGATGCTTCATCTGAACTCAAGAAAGCTGACATCATTGAAACCAATCTCAAGTCATCCATGTAATAGATATTACTACTAGAAATTGTCTCGGATTATTGAAAATATTATTTCTAAGAGGTTTGAACCCCCAGCCACAATATTGGGAGCCCTTGTCCTAGACAAGAATGACCAGTCCTCACAAATGCACCAGCAGACCAAAAAAAAAAGAGAACCAAGACCTGTTATCCTTGTACAATCACTGCTACCAAGGACAGCCTTAATCTTGCAAGAGATAGAAGTGATGATACCTTGAAACTGATGATGTCAGAAGTCAGAAAACTGCTCAGACTTTGCCAGCGATGATGTCATCAATAGTGATGTCATCAAAGACTAACCAGATAGTGCCTAAACCTATAAATAGCTTAGCAGTCATAGTATAGTTAAATTAGCCTTGTACGATATATAGTGCTCCGAATGAGTCAATTCGAATCAAATCTGGATTCGATTCGTCACATGATAGTTTGATCCGAATCTCAAATCCAAAGTCATCCAAATCAACTTGGATTAATCCAAATCACCCCATCTGAATCATCCCATCTGAATCACCCATCTGAACTACTCCAATCCAAATCACTCAATCTGAATCACTCAATCCGAATCACTCAATCCGAATCCTCCAATTCAAATTCTCCAATTCAAATCCTCCAATTTGAATCTGAATCTGAATCCTTCAACCGAATCCTCCAATTCAAATCCTCCACATAACTCATATGCTAGATGCATTCACAATACAATATACACACAATACATATATATGTATATATAAATACACAAACACACATGTTGACAGATCAGTCTTCAACAGTTCACAGTACTGATGATGCTTCAAGTCAAACATCCCTGATAGCTTCACACCTTCCATACAATCCTCGCTCCAAAATCTGGCAATATTGTGCTAAGATAGGAGATGATGTTGTTTGTAATTATTGCAGGTAAAAAATTAAGACATACCTATTGACTCATTTGACACACACATGATATTGTTTCATCCACCCCCATAAACTGCATCAGTCAGAAGTTCAAAATGCTTGGTGGTACGACCTCGAACATGAATTGACACATAAAAGACAAGCACTCTGACAAAATTAAAAAGAATACGGAGACAAATAAAATTGACATCCAAGCTGTGGTGGGTATATTTATCCGATTGCCCAACCATTTCTATACCAACAATGCTGTTTAATCAAAAATATTTAGCCATACTCTTTGGCAGAATTTCGAAATCGGCTCATTCGCTGGATTGTGTGCACAGACCAGCCATTCACAATCATTGAGAGTGATCAATTGCATAGCATCTTTGGCCTCCTCAAGCATGATTTATATTTGCCAAGTACCAATACTATTTACAAAGATGTCCTAGAGGTCTATAGAAAGGAGCACAACAATCTCTGCCAGACACTTCAGATAAAATAAGGGCAGCACTGTGACCTTTGCAAGCTGAATTATATAAAAGAGCTCACCAAATTAACCTTACATTCAATAAGCAGAATTTGGCAGACAAAATTTCGTTTATGATCGACACATGGACATTCCCCAATGCAATTTCATTTCTGGGTATTACCAGTCATTGGATTGATCTTGATTGGTAGCTTAAATCTCTCACCCTTGACTTCATCAAACTTGCTGGCCCTCATTCTAGAGACAACATCGCAGATACTTTTATTAGTTGTATCCGAGAGCTTGGGATCACAACCAAGGTAAAAAAAAGGAGGACTTACCATTAGGTCGGTATTTTGAGGAAGGTCCTTAAACAAACCAGATTTTGTTGGTTATTTATTTTCACATAATTCACCAACCAAATATTTCAAGTATAGATTTTGACCATTATGACGGACAATGCTACAAACAATTTAACATTTTTCTAAGTTTTAGTGGCCAGCCTCAAACAGGAAAACATGGCCTTCAGTGCAGAAAGCTGCTATGTGTGATGCCAGGCCCATGTACTGAACCTCACTGTTCAGGACTATCTTATGCATATAGACAAAACATCTGAGAGAGGAGGGGCCCTGAGTATAATTTTCAAGCTGCGCAAACTGGTTGTATCGGTCTGATCATCCCCACAATGATGAGACAAATTCACTGCGCAGTGTAGGGCAATCAGTTTAGCCCCGAAAGAGCTTATATTGGATGTCTGTACGTGTTGGAACTCAACATTTGCAATGATCCAGTGTGCGCTAGAGTTTGCTGTGGTATGCATCCTTTTTTTCTTTGGTTAGCTGAAGCAACTGTTTCAGATGATGGAAGATTTATTTAAAGGAAAAAAAAAAAAAAAAAGTCAATAGATTCAACGATGGCTGCCGACAAGGAAATATGGGCTGAGGCTCTAGGTGAAAGTAAGTAGGACATACTTAGAAATGTTGTCAGAGTTTTGGAAGTAAGTGGTAGTTGCTTTGGCTCCACACTCATTTTGTCTGCCTCCGCACAATGCAACACCTTACCACATATAACTGCCAGTATTTTGATGATTGTATGAAGGATATAGTCAAACAAATGACCCCGATAATAAGCTCTATGATACCAGTATACAACCTTCTGATTGACTGGCTAGAGGACAAGCTTGAGGACAGGCTAGAGGGTTGCGGTGATTTGCAGTTAAGTCCGGATCAGAGAGACACTGTGGAGGTTGCTCTAAGCAAGCTCAGAAAGTACTACTCCCAAACAGATACTGCCATATACTCAATCAGTACAGATATGTCAATATCAGCATATGGCCATTACCCCTTCCAAAATAGAGGAAACTCCACAAAAACTCACTCTCCTTTTCTTCGAACAGTACTGGACTCATGCTTAAAGCTACAATACCATAAAGATTAGAGCTGGGAGCAGTACTTCATTGAGAGAACCAAGCAGGCTATAATCGAAGTATACTGGAAAAACTATGCACTGCTGCAAGGTTTTGGCCAAAGTCTGGACAAATATGCTGAGGGATCTCTCCTGTTCCACATTTACTTCAGCAGAAAGAGGAAGAGGGAGCTGTCAGTGGAAGAGCTGCCATCAATAGATGAACTTACCATTTACCTTGCCAGTGACTGCATGGTCCTACTGGAGGGCATAGAGGTGCTCAACTGGTGGAAGGTGGGTTGTTAGGTAGGCATTGTCAGGTGGGTGTTAGGCCAATTTAACCCACCAATCTAACCACCACTCTATCCACCGAGGTGTGCAGCTATGTCAAACAAACTTCCCCAGCCTGTGTGGTATGGCTTGGGACTATCTGGCAATTCCTGTCTCCAGCACTCCCATCAAGCAGGTGTTCTCAGATGGGATGGACCTCGTTGCTCCAAAGAGGTATGTACTGAATGCTGAGACAATCCAAGTATGTATGTATCTGAAGTCTTGGTGGGGCTCGGGCTGCTAAAATTCAGTGGGTCCACAGACAAGTTGGTTGGCCTTGTGGAATATTTAATACCTTTCAAATTAATACCTTTCAAATTAATAAAAAAAGGAAAAAAAAACCTGAGGACTCAGCCCAGAGTTTGCAGCCCAAGTGGGGCAGGGTTGGCAGTGGTGGTGGAGGGAGCGCATAATATTTGCGGCCCTCAGCCAGCAGTGAGGGGCAGCTCTAAGCTGCCAGTGCCCAGGTCGGTGGGCAGGTTGGCAGATCGGTAGATTGGCAGAGAGAGCGTGCAAAATTTGTGGCCCTCTGCCAGCAGCAAGAGGCAGCCCCAAGTCACAAGTGTCTAGATCAGGGGGGTAGATGGGGGGAGCATACAAAATTTGTGGCCCTCCGCCAGCAGTGAGGGGCAGCCCCAAGCTGTCAGTACTCAGGTCAGTGGGTGAGGTCAGTTGGCAGGTTGGCGGGCACGGGGTCAGCAGAGGGAGCGTACAAAATTTGCGGCCCTCTACCAGCAGCAAGAGGCAGCCCCAAGTCGCAAGTGTCTGGGACAAGCAGGGCAGGTGGAGGGAGTGCGCAAAATTTGCAGCCCTCTACCAGTAGCATGGGGGCAGCCCCAAGTTGCCAAGGAGTCCAGGACAGAGGGTGCTTCTGGCAGTCGGAGGGCAGTCAGAGGGTATTTCCAGCGGTCGAAGTTGCCGGTTTGGGTCCCACGGGCACCCCAGCCCTGCATCGCAGTACTGTACTGGTGGCGCTACAGAGCAGGGCCAAGGGGCTGGTAGGGCCCTGCATAATGGCTAAGCTAGTGCTATATAAGAGGCACCCAGCCCAACCCCCCCACATAAGACTGCCCAACCCATGCAAAATAGCTGCCTAACTCTTACAAAAGATTGCCTGACTCTTGTGAAAGATTGCCTAACCCTCATAAAAACTGCTCCACCTGCTGGTCCCAGGCCTTGATGAGCCTATCATCTGTTGTGAGTGCAACGACTATTGTGTCTGAGCTCTCCTCAAAGGTGATGGTGCCATGGTAGTCATGTGGTTAGAATAGGACAGCCATGTTGGCCACAAATGGGACCCCAAAACCATAGGTGAGGTTATACTAAACTCCACTGCTATCCTCCCAGGTTGGGCTCTTCCTTTCCGGGATATAAAACATTACCGAGGTAATATTGTTATCTGTGTGTGTGAGCAGAGAAAGGTTGTGCCTGATATATCCTGATGTGATACGAGTGTACAGTTGAGTGAACCCTTGGCCCAGGACCTCATACTGCCAGGCTGTGCTGGTAGATGCCTGCTCTTGGTCCAGCCCCAGGAGCCCCGGCTTGGAAACCTGCTGAAACAGATGGCAACCGGTCAGTCCTTTTTATGTATGGGGGGGCAGAAATCCTCCAGGCTGCAGCACCCCAAAAAAGCAGAGCTCCTCACCTCATAAGGCACACTAAATTGTGCCAAGAATGTATGTACAGCCACGCTGAGATCACCACCAAGCTGGTCTGCCATATGCTCTACCAATCTGCTCAAAGAACCTCAGATCATAGCTACCATCGCCACACAGGCCATGTCATACTCACATGCAGTTTGCTCTTCGACGGCACTTCTAAAGTTCCGGTAGGGGTACAGAATCTTGTTCATCTCTGGATTTGTATCAAAAAAGAGTATGTCGGTGAAGAGTGTGATTTATCTAGAGAGGGGTTAAAAAAAAAAGAGAGACGAGTGTGGGGGATTTCGGAACTCTGGAACCCACCCTTCACTAGTGTTGCAGTATATCCAATTCTCATCCAAACCCCCCCTCCTTGCTTTTTTCGCCCCCTCTTTTCTGCTACCCAGTATTTGACACAATCCTCATAAATCTCATTAATGTGGCAGTGAAGCTCATTGCCATAGAGGTTCCTTACCACCATCACAACCACCTCTCTACATTTGTTAATAAAGATATGGTTCTCTTCGTCATTGGTTACTCCTGCTGGCCAATGGACCCCTTGATCGAGTATGATTGACTCTGATTCGAATGTAGACCCCCAAGCCTTGATGACAATGTTGGTACTGCTCATACTAAACATCTTGCTCTCGAATTTCTCTATTTGATCAGATGCTAGACGTGGTTGAACTCAGGTAACTTTGAACTCTCCTTTCCAATAGAACTGAGCCCTGATCTGAGGGACCGAGATAAGTATGTAGACGGGTTGCATGCAGGCAGGTTGCGTGTAGGCGGGTTGCATGTGGGTGGGTTGCATGTAGGCGGGTTGCATGTGGGCGGGTTGCATGTGGGCGGGTTGTATGCAGGTGAGTTGCATGCAGGCAGGTTGCATGCAGGCAGGTTGCGTGTGGGTGAGTTGTATGTGGGTAGGTTGCATGCGGGCGAGTTGCATGCAGGTGGGTTGCGTGTAGGCAGGTTGTATGCAGGTGGGTTGCATGTGGGTGTGGGTGTTTTTTTAGGAGGAGACCATATAAAAATGAAATTAAATAAAACATGGAGATGGGTATTTCAGAAAAAAAGTATAAGTGAGTAAGTGAGTGAGTGAGTGAGTGAGCTGCATACCGATAAGTTGTATACCAACAAGTTGTATGCTGACAAGTTGCATGAGTTGTACAAGATTGCTCATGAAGGCTTGCTTCTGTTCCTTTTAAGACCTCTACCATGTGATGCATTGACTCAACAGCTCAGC
This sequence comes from Jimgerdemannia flammicorona, assembly GCA_003990745.1. Lineage (NCBI taxonomy): Eukaryota > Fungi > Mucoromycota > Endogonomycetes > Endogonales > Endogonaceae > Jimgerdemannia > Jimgerdemannia flammicorona. Next base: position 5,610 of record RBNI01004656.1, on the reverse strand, counting down.
CACCAAAGATATGCTCCATAACATCTGCCAGCCTTTCTTCATCTTGACCAGATGTTGCAAATAAAGTTGGCAGATCTTACCATAGAGCTGTGGACCCTAAGAAAAGCACGAGGTGAATTGGATCATGCTGGAAAAGTTTAAATAAACACAAGTAAACAAGTGGCAGCCGAGTGAGCAACCTACATCTACTATTGGCTGCTTCAAAAAGGCTACCACATACATAGCTATGAGATCTGTGAATTCTGAGGTCTGAAGGGCTACTGTGAGTTATTGCCAGAATTCTCTCTCATCCCTGCCATCGCCATCACCATCGCCATCACCACTGCCACTGCTATTGCCCCTTTGACTCTCGATGAGCAGCTTGTGTACTGTCCATATGAGAAAGAATCTAACATTGTCAGCAGAGAGTGTGTTTCCACCTCGAATACTCTCTCTTTTGATGATCATTGCAGGGTAAAAAATGAGTAGACTGGACCAATGTATGAATTAAGGGCTGCTGTTTTGTTTGCTCATGATGTGGCAGGAAAGAATAAAGAAAAAGAACAAAGAAAAAGAACAAAGAAAAGAACAAAAGAAGAGAGGAAGCAAAAGAAAAAGGTGATGTCACCAAAGTGTGGCAGGAAAAAAAAAACAAGAGCGAAATGAACAAAAGAAAGAGTAATGACACCAAAGATTTCAATCCAGATGGATCAATCCAGATGGACCAATCCAGATGGACCAATCCGGATGGACCAATCCAGATCAATCTGGATAGATCAATCTAGTTAGATCAATCTGGATCAATCTGGATCAATCTGGATCAGATCATGAGACCAATCTGAGTTGATTTGAATCTATTACATAACGAATCTGAATCGAATCTCATCCGGATCAACTCCATCTATTTGGAGCACTAGTCACAAATCTAGATCTAACTTGGAGATAGGTCAATGTAGAAATCTGGAGACTATACTAAATCAGAAAGAAGATTGAGGATTATATCATCAATTCACAAGTACTGATAAAGAAGAATGCAGAAAAGAATCACAAGACCCTAAAACCCATCTAAATCAGAGAAAAGATCCTACTATATTGAAATATAGTAGAAGCCTCATAGTTGCAAAAACTGGAGCCCAAATGGAAAGTACTCTTCTATGTGCAAGATATCAAGAGAACTATTTTCTAGCTTAGAAAAATCTCAGGGACTATACTGCCTACTACAGTATATAGGAACAGACTCAAGAAGTACTATGAACCTATATAAGAGAAGCAAAATGTAATGACTATCTGTGAGGTTCTAGTCTGCAAATCATAACAGCATATCCTATAACTAGCAGACTATCTGTCTGGACCATTCTCTAAGAGATATAGTACTAACAACTACTCATCCATGAGACTTTTGAAGCTAGAGGAGTTCAGACTATCAACTGATTGATCAAGATCAGAATCAGGCCCTTGCTCTATATGAAGGAAGTGACCCTTCACTATCATGCCAAAATATATAGAGAAGATACCAGCTCATAAACACTACTTTTTGACCTCTTGCCAGAGGTTATGGAATCAGCAAATTTTTCAGAACTGGATCAATGAATAAGGACATTCAAGAAGATCTTTATTTAGGAGGAAGATGTAATAGTGACTCCAGAATGATGACATCAGTACAGGAGACAGTCTTTTCTTGCAAGCCACCAGATTGAAGTACAAGAAGATCATATGGCATACAAGATGAGTAATGATGACCAACTATAAGTTATTGTGATCACAGTATGAGTATCTTGAGGAATATAAAAGAAGAATCAAAGAACTGCAGTAGCAGTAATTAACAAGATCCACTAATCTCAAAATAGCTCAAAGACTTATCACAAATAAAATGCCTGTTGCTCACTAAATCTCAAGGTCAAGGAACTACTAAGGTACCTCAGTCAAAGAAAGGATATTTCAAGACATCAGAAGAGCTATGAGGATCTGTATAAGAAGGACTTCTAGTATCAATCTGAATACTGGTGACCTTTATTATTATATTCTCTACCACCATGAAATGGAAATAAGGATCACCATTACTACTAAATATCTCCAAATATAGTAGGAGTATGAAATAGGAAATCTCCTCTGCTGGAAGTTCCCACAGACCAGCCCCCAAGAGTTACAAGATACTACTTCCATAGATATATATGAAGCAAGAATAACTAAGAAGATCCATCAGATCTTTAGACATATATTATGGTTGATCTCCAACTTGGAGTATGTTAGAGTCTCAGACTTCAGAGATCTGTCAGTCTACCATATCAATGCACTAGAAGCCAGAGTAGCTACAGAAGCCCAGTTCACTATCACTCTTGATAGTAATGAAGTAGAAGACTTCTGGCATCCTATTCTCCAGGACAACCTAGACCAATTCCTGCAAGGATTGATCTTAGTATTCCAAGGCCCAAGCATCCTCCCCAAGACTCTATATTTATCCCCTATTTCATGAAAGAGAATCTCATAGACTAGAGAGCTCTAGACCTCCTTGTTCCTACCACTGCTGAATGTAATAATGTCATTGATAATGACATCATCTTGCATGATATATACAAAATACACAACCTATACAACCTATGTGATAATAATGATGATAAGATAGATGAAATATTTGTGAATCTTATCTCTTTCAAAGACATCCTGACCTCTGATAAGAATGAAGCCCCTATGGTTCTGAATATTCTGCTCTAAGTTTCTTGGTTATACTGGATTATGCCAGTATTTTTTTCCTATATAACAACTGTTCCACTACTGATATTCTGATATGATACTGAATTATTCTAGTACCATTTTTCTGTACTATCAAAATTATACCAGCATTCTGACCCTGTATAGCCATCTGTGCTGACTCTGAAACTTAGTAGTTTTTCCTATTTTAGTATTTTATTTTAGTTATTAGAATTTATATTTAGCTTTATATCTTAGCAACTATTAAATTATATTTTGTATAAATATCTCTCTTATTTCCTCTAAAATAAAGTCAGTCTACTCAGTGTAATATATATAATTTCTTACAAGTAATCTAAAGAGATAAAAAGACAGTTTAAAGATAAGAAGTTTGAGGATTATAAGATCTTGAAAAGGCACTCTAATAAGAACTTGCTTATAACAAACTTAAGTTAGTCTAAGAGATATATCTTGAAGAGAATCTAACATATTTGAAGAACTCAGTGACCACTATGTGACAACTAGTGCTCTGAACGAGTCAATTCAAATCAAATCTGGATTTGATTCATCACATGATGGTTTGATCCAAATCTCAAATCCAAAACCATCTGAATCAACTTGGATTAATCCAAATCACCCCATCCGAATTGCCCCATCCGAATCACCCATCTGAACTACCCCAATCTGAATCACTCAATCTGAATCACTCAATCTGAATCACTCAATCTGAATCACTCAATCCAAATCACTCAATCCAAATCCTCCAATTCGAATTCTCTAATTTGAATCCTCCAATTTGAATCCTCCAATCCGAATCTGAATCTGAATCCTTCAACCGAATCCTCCAATCCAAATCCTCCACATGACTCATATACCGGATGTATCTACAACACAATACATACACAATACACACACATGTACATGCAAACACACAAACACACATGTCAACAGGTCAGTCTTCAACAGTTCACAGTACTGATGATACTTCAAGTCAAACATCCCTGATAGCTCCACACCTTCCACACAATCCTCACTCCAAAATCTGGCAACATTGTGCTAAGATAGGAGATAATGTTATTTGTAATTATTGCAGGTAAAAAATTAAGATACACCTATTGACTCATTTGACACATATATGATATTGTTTCATCCACCCCCATAAACTGCACCAGCCAGAAGTTCAAAATGCTTGGTAGTATAACCTCAAACATGAATTGACACATAAAAGACAAGTACTCTGACAAAATTAAAAAGAATACAGAGACAAATAAAATCGACATCCAAGCTGTAGTGGATATGTTTATCCAATTGTCCAACCATTTCTGTACCAACAATGCTGTTTAATCAAAAATATTTAGCTATACTCTTCGGCAGAATTTCGAAATTAGCTTATTCGCTAGATTGTATGCACAGACCAGCCATTCACAACCATCAAGAGTGATTAATTGCATAGCATCTTTGGCCTCCTCAAGCATGATTTATATTTGCCAAGTACCGATACTATTCACAAAGATGTCCTGGAGGCCTATAGAAAGGAGTATGACAATCTCTGCCAGATACTTCAGGTAAAATAAGGGCAGCACTGTGACCTTTGCAAGCTGAATTATATAAAAGAGCTCACCAAATTAACCTTATATTCAATAAGCAGAATTCAGCAGGCAAAATTTCGTTTACGATCGACACATAGATATCCCCCAATGCAATTTCATTTCTGGGCATTACTGGTCATTAGATTGACCTCAATTGGTAGCTTAAATCTCTCACCCTTGACTTTGTCAAACTTGCTGGCCCTCATTCTGGAGACAATATCGCAGATGCTTTTATTAGTTGTATCCAGAAGCTTAGGATCACAACCAAGATAAAAAAAGGGGGGACTTGCCATCAGGTCAGTATTTTGAGAGAGGTCCTTAAATAAAACAGATTTTGTTGGTTATTTATTTTCGCATAATTCGCCAACTGAATATTTCAAGTACAGATTTTGGCCATTACGACAGACAATGCCACAAATAACTCAACATTCTTCCAAGTTTTAGCAGCCAGCCTCAAATAGGAAAACATGGCCTTTAGTGCAGAAAGCTGCCATATGCGATGCCAGGCCCACGTACTGAACCTCGCTGTTCAGGACTATCTTATGTACATAGACAAAACATCTAAGAGAGGAGGGGCCCTGAGTATAATTTCCAAGCTGTGCAAACTGATTGTATTGGTCCAATCATTCCCACAATGACAAGATAAATTTGCTGTATAGTGTAGAGCAATCAGTTTAGCTCCGAAAGAGCTTATATTAGATTGGCCAGGATCTTTGGCCAAGTGGCTGGCAGGTGGCAGGGATTGGCAAGGAGTGGGACTGGGCTGGTATCTGGTCTTGGAGTGCAGAGATACAGAGGTGGCTTCCCCCCAAGTTCTGGGTGGTATGGTGGAGAATGTTGCAGAGGAATATCATGCTGAATTTCCATATGGGGCATTTGGTAGATGGTGGACAATTTGACTGTGAGGAGTGTTATGATGTTAGGAGAGCTGGGGGTAATATATAGATGCCAGAACATTGGCTGGGAGAGTGCAAGGTTTTGGGGGACTTTTGGGCTGAGATAGGAGATAGACTAGATGTGGGACATAGGCTGGTGGAGGAGGGAGGTTGCTGGGAGGACTTGAGATCTCAGCTTGTGGGTGGGGTGGGGGATAGTTGGCTCACTGTAGGGTGGGTATTAGCCATATGGGTAGGACTGGTGGGTTATTGGCTTTTTGTATTTGAGGAGAGGTAGCGGTTGGGGCTACAGGAGAAGGTATTAAGATGGGAAGGGCTATTGGGGGATCTGCTGACTAGATGGTGGGTGGGTTGGAGTCCTCAGGGGGGCTGACGTCGCAGTTTGGTGGTGAGGATCTGTAAGCAGAGTGGGGGGAGGGTGGCAATAGTGTTAGACAAAGTGGTCTTTTGTAAGGAAG
>RBNI01004655.1:0-13657 GCA_003990745.1 Jimgerdemannia flammicorona | reverse complement strand
GGAGGGGGTGGTGGAAGAAGAGGGGCGGAGGCGGAGGGGCCGGAGTCGTCTTCGCGGGGGACACCAGGTGGAGCATCGTAAACTGGTGAAAGTGGGGGAAGTGTAAGACGGGTGGCAAAGGGGCGAAGCTGGGGGGCACTGGAGGCGGTAAAAGCAATCAGATCTAATGTATGTACACACGGTCGTTATAATAGGCCTTTGGATTGTTGTCGTCGTAGTTCTTGGACATGGAGAGAAAGAAAGAGCATGGCAGTATGACATTTCTCCCATCTTGGCACGATTTACCTCGGTTGCCTGCCCAATCAATCACCGTCCACCGCCGAAGAGGCCACTACCTCTGGTGGCTTAGTATGACTCAAAAGTAACTTTTATTCGCACCACCTGTCATTTTGCAGCTCCGACAAGCCATGCACCCATTGCTGACCTACTTAAGCCTGGTGCCGCAGTAAACCCACCAACATGCCTACCGGCATATTACGTGGTCCGGCCAACACCACCGTGTGATTATATGACCCTTGGCGCCACATCAGATAAAATTATCAGATCAATTGTCCCACGTGACAAATATCTCTTCCCTGGGAGGTGTGTTGAAATATCTTATTAGTTATAGCAACTCGATATGTGGTGGCGCAGCCTGACTACGTCATCACTGTAAACGTCATCAATGCGCGTAAAATAGTATTAAGGATGCAGTTCAAAATTAAACGTCATCATGTTTTTTTTGTAATATGTCATTAATTTTTTATGAATATGACTGTTTATAATATTGTTACAAAAATTGTTACACTGTCACAGACAACTCACTAGCTGTGACTTTGTGCATGTTTTTGCACTCAGTCCTCATTGTTCTTTTGCTACCTTTGGCGGCACTGACAGTACTGATGCTGGCAGTGTTGACAATGCTGGCACTGATGATGCAGGTGGCACTGGTAGCCCTGGTAACCCTGGCAGCACTGGCAATACTGACAAAGCTGGTAGCGCTGACAGCACTGGCAGCACTGATGGTAGTACTGGTGGTGTCAGTGAACTCTAGTTAAGAAATAAATAATCCCAATGAATATCTTTAAGCTATCACTCAATTGGGGTAACAGCATTGGTGGCAAGGGGACCTGGCCTGGCTGAGGCACTAAAGCTGAACATGGCCTGGATCTCAATAAGCAATGAGAGGATGACAAATATGTAATAAGGGGATGATGAGTGATAAGGAAATGATAAGTGATGAGAAGACAATGAGAGATGAGAGGATGGACAATAAGCGATGAGGCAATGAGCTCTCTTTATACTGCCAACTATATGTATACTGTATTACTTATCTCATTGTCTCATACCATTGACACTATGTTAGTAGTACTGGCAGTGGTACTGGTGGTACTGGTAGTACTGATAGTACTGATGTAATGAACTCTAGTCATATTAAGTTCAAGGAATAGATAATCTCAATAAATATCTTTAAGCCACCACCCAATTAACAATATTGGTGGCAAAGGGGCCACTACCCTAACTGAGGTGCTGAAGCTGAACACAACCTAGATCTCAACAGTTTCAAACCAGGTTTTCTTTCTTTTTTGAGGCCAGGTGGTATGATTCTAAAGGAGAGAAGAAGAGGGGGGGATCATGGTCTTAGAACTGATATCCATCCTGAATTCGGCTACCAGCAATTCCATGATATACATATATATTCTCAATAGTCTGATGTATCTATCGATGGGCATTGGTATACTACAATTCCCCAATATGCAGCCAGATCCAAGCCACCTGATGTCAAATCACACTCTGACTATATTTGATCCTTTTGATACTTAACTTGGAACAGTAACCATGTCTGAAGAAATAATAGAGATGTCAGTATATCCCAAACAAGCAAGATCATATATAGTTGGCCAGCTACTGCTTATCAAGTTCATTGAAAGCTTAGCATATTCCAACTGTTATCAAGTTGATACAATTAAATTAGAAGATATTAGTGAAAGATATATACCTTCAATTTATACAAGTTTCCGCTATACTGCATATCAACATTTCATACCCTTCAATAGTACAGACATTACTGAGCAAGAGCTAAGCAAGTTGGGACCGAAGATATCCATACTTCGACGGTGAGTAGTAGCTGCTAGTTCTATTACAAATATTGATTATACATAATTAAGCACCTTCTTCGCAGCAATGGATATTCCCTATATATCAAAGGGAACCTTTTACACAGACCTCAAGATTCACCAAAAAGAGTACATTCAGCAGGCTGAAGAAAGCAAACAAACATACCTCAAGATCATTGTAGGTGATGATAAGATGATACTAATAGTAATGACAGATGAACAGTAGACAGTACCATGGAATACACAAGTATATATTGGGACCTTCGCTGCATTCCTGCCTACAGACCCTCACCAAGTAGTTATTATATCATCAGCAGTAACTATGCATAATAATATTGACAATGTAGCAAAAGATATATCTGATACATATGTTGTTTCTGTTCACAGAGATCATGACTATTATGGCTTGAGCAATGGTATGGCAGTAACTATCATGGTCAAGATGGCAGACTCCTTACTTGCTGAAGGCTACAGAATTCAGACACTTGTTACAGATGGCAATGCAAAAAATTACAACATTTTTGTGAATAAGCAGCAAGCTCTATCAAATATCAAAGTTGAAAACTGACAGGATCCTGGACATCAAGCCAAGAATATTAAAAAAAAATTGATAAAAAAAGCAAAAGACAATAACTTACTTATGCCTTTCATTCTTTTCTTTACTTGTAGCTATCTTCAAGTTCTACGTATCAATACAAAGGAAAAAGATAGCATCAAAGGATTAACTAAATTGCTTGAAAATATTTTTGAGTATGTATTTTTTGATTATTATTGGGGATGTAGCAGTGGTTGCCAGTGCTGATTTCGTGATATATACCTATTACAGATAATGCAGCAGTTTGTTAAAGTACATACTGATTTTGGTGATTTCAAAACCAATGACATAATCAAAGTTAAATGGCTAAGCAACAATGATGATCATAATGCAAAAATATCCCTGCTTTCATGGAAAAATGAAGATAAGGAACTCTTCTATAGGCTCTGGCAGATTATACATCATAATACATTAATATGTCAATGCCTGGATACAGCAATTACAACTGCTCAAGCTAATGCTGAAGTTATATTGCCTGAACCCTTACCCGGAGATGACAATGGCTGCAGAGATGGCAAAGCTGAAGAGAATGATCCTGAAGAGAATGATCCTGGAGAGAACAATCCTAAAGATAGTGATAGTGATGACAATGGCAATAACAATGCCAAAAATGGTGACAATGATAGTGCTGTTGAAGATGAGACTGATTATGAGCAACCAGAAGATATGGCTGAAATCAAAACATCAATATACCTAGTAGCACAAATTAAAGCATACATGAAGGACCTCAAAGTAGAGATACTGCAACTGTTTTCATTTTGACTTGATAACTCATCCATGGCAGATTCAAAGACTAAGGCTATGATTGAAATAGTCAAAGAATTGAAAATGAGTATGCTAAAAGATATTGGATACTATGTCTATAGGTGCAATATAAATTAAGTCGAAAGTATCCATCATGTCCATTGACCATATATTGGTAATAAGGTCAAGCATTATACCAACCTGAGCCTACATGTTGCTCAAGCTGATTTATAATGGAATGAAGGACCTATATCTGCAGTTTCATTATTGACAGTGCAAGGACATTCAGTTTCAGTTAAGGCAAAGAATACTTTCAATTAGATGGCAACAGAGAAAAAAAAACATCATCTTCGAAACCTTACAGAAGAATGAAAAGAATATATTCAAAATCATGATCTACTTATTAAAGCAAAATCTACTACAGGAAGTCAACAGCTTGAGAATTTCGGCTACATCGGCCATAGTGGAGCAGATGAGAAGAAGAGGAGGTGTGAAGATATACCTGAAGAAGAAAGGTGTGAGTTTGTAATTGCTGCTACTGGTCAACAGTGCAAGTTTTGGCAGACGAGATTTGTTAAACAGACAACAAAAAGCCAGCTAATAGAAGCAGCACCCATAGAACACAAGTATTGTACTCAGTATGGAAAAATGTAAAGACAGAATCTGCTCAATCATTTACCTGGCTGATTAACTAGATTTGCAAAGGATGACTAAGCATCCCTATCGCTGCCTGTGTATTGCATGCAGAAAGAGCTGAATGAGCTATCCTGAAGATAGGTGCAAGCTGCTGCAGATGAAAAAGAGTAGTGGTAGATTCAGTTAAGACCTCAAGCCATGATCAAGATTTATCCCACAGTGGCAGGTTGGGGAGATAAATGTAAACTCTTGAGGTGGCAAAGGATGGCAAAGAGCAAGCTGAGATAATAAGCAGCGAGACAAGGCTGCATGTTGGAAAGAAAGTATGTTGGAATGAGTGCCGAGATGAATGAATGGCAAGGAGAGAAATGTTGGAATCAGTGACAAGATGAGGCGAGATAGAGCAATGAGGCAGAGCAATAAGGCTCCCCCCTTTTTGAAAAAAAAAAGGGCACATTGAGGGCAGTGTTGGAATAAGCAGCGAGCCAAGACTGCACATTGGAATGAGCACCAAGAAAGATGAACGAATGGCAAGGAGAAGTGTTGGAATGAATGGCAAGGTAGAGCAATGAGGCTCCCCCCTTTTTGAAAAAAAAAAAAAAAAGAATCTTTCTAAGTCTTACCCATCTTATCCATCTTGCCCGTCTTGCCCATCTTGCTTGTCTTGCCCATCTTGCCTATCTTGCCTATCTTGCCATCACCCATCTTGCCATATTACCTGTGTTGCCCATTTTGCCTGTATTACCTATGTTGCCCATTTGCCCATTTTGCCTGTCTTGCCTGTCTTGCCTGTCTTGCCTGTCTTACCTGTCTTGCCTATCTTGCTATCACCCATCTTGCCATCTTGCCATATTACCCATGTTACCCATTTGCCCATTTTACCTGTCTTGCCCATCTTGCCTATCTTGCCATTGCCCATCTTGCTATCTTGCTGTATTGCCCATGTTGTCCATATTGCCCATTTTGCCTGTTTTACCTGTTTTGCCTGTTTTGCCCATTTTGCCTGTCTTGCCTGTCTTGCCTGTCTTGCTCGTCTTGCCTATTATATCTGTCATACCCTTCTTGCTATCTTGCCCATCTTGCCATCACCCATCTTGCCATTGCCCATCTTGCTGTCTTGCTGTATTGCCCATGTTACCTGTATTGCCCATATTGCCCATATTGCTCATATTGCCTGTATTACCCATTTTGCCCATTTTGCCTATCTTGCCTATCTTACTTATATATTGCTTTTCACTCTCCTTCATTAGTTTTTTCTACTTTTTTAACATACACTTTATCTTCTCCACTACTGTATCTCTTAATAAAAGTGCCTGTCTTACTGCATTGTCCATGTTACCTGTATTGCCCATTTTGTCCATTTTGCCTATTTTGCCTTACCTATCTTACCCATCTTATATATCTTATCAATCTTGCCATCACCTGTCTTGCAGCACATTGGAATGAAATGGTACAGTACATTGGAATGAGCACTGAGATGAAACATGTGAATCCCCCCTTTTTGAAAAAAAAAAAAAAAAAAAAAAAAAACAAATCTTTTCAAGGCTGTCGCAGCAGGGCACGTTAAGGGTAGTGTTGGAATAAGCAGTGTGGCAAGATAAGGCCCTGGAATAAGCAGCGAGACAAGGTGGTACATTGGAATAAGCACCAAGATGAAGTGCATGGATCCTCCCTTTTTGAAAAAAAAAAAAAAATGAACCTTGCCAAGGCTGTTATGGCAGGGTACATTGAGGACAGTGTTGGAATAAGCAGTGAGACAAGGCTGCACATTAGAATGAAATGAACAGTATATTGGAAAGAAAGCATATTGGAATGAGCACCGAGACGAATGAACAGCAAGGAGAGAAGTATTGGAAAGAGTGACAAGATGAGGCAAGATAGAGAGGCTCCCAAAAAAACAATGATAAAAAAGTAGTCCAAAGGCAACAATTTCTTCGGACTATTTATTGCATCATATAACAGTTATGTGACATCACCCCATATATGAGAAAAGCCATCATACATGTCTTTTTTTTTTTTTTGTCAGTCACACTTTATTCATCACCTATTCTAATATATACATAAGCTTCACCAATCCCAAAATTGCACATCAGACCTGACTCTGTGAAATTCACCACTTGAAGATCTACACTAATACCTCACGTTCAATACCACCTATCTATTCTTTCCTTTTTTTCCCCACCTCAGATGTATATACACTGCTCTGCCTACATTGTCTACCTCTTTTTATTCTCCATCCTCTCTATCCTCTCCATCCTCTCTAACCCTCTTCTAATTCCTCTTCTTTACTTTCCTCTCTTTCCTATGGAGCAATTGTCTAGGGGATAATGATGATGCTGAAATCTTCATTGAAGTCAAGAGTGCAGGAGGCACCAGACTCGAAAGATCTCCTTCCCACTCCCCAGCTATGGCATCATTGTGAGACTTTATGAGATCAGATAATACACATGCTGATCAGATCAATCTACACTATAAGATTTCACAGAAGTTTAAGTATATTGCTACCATATACTGAAGATCATAAGATGTAAGAAACTTTACCTTCAAATGCCAAATGACCTCTATAAAATCCTCTAAGAAATTGACATCTGTCTACTCAAGTGGGATAAATATATACACATACCTTGCAAACCTCCATAAGCCATTGGTTGCATCTATTGACCAAATCTCAAGAAAATAACCATAGGTATGCAATGCCCACACTCTAAGGCTAGCAAACTTACTTTGATCTGCTGATTGTAGTCACCCTATGATTTCTGATAGCATATCACAGCAAGCATAGTAGTTCTTATAATGGTCCCAATTTTCATGGAATCCATCATGCATCAGATAGGGGGAGCCAGACACCTCCAATATTGCAATCTCCCATAGTGACTGGTCTAAATACCCCTCAAGTGATGCTCATACCATCCTATCTATAAGATGGCCTTCTATAGAGCTGTTGTAGCAAATTGTCCTTTGTGAGCTTAAAGAGTATAATGCCATCTCTTCTCTGCAGAAAAAGGAGAAATCAGCAACAGAAATCAGAAGAAAGCTAAATAATTGAAGAATATATAGTGAAGAATACATATGATACAAATAAAATTGCTTGCTCCTTCTGTGAAACCAGAGAGGTCCACTTGCTGTTAAGGTAGGTCAGAACAGAGAATGAAATATGTGTCTTGTATGTCATTTCTTGGATCTAAAATTGCAGGCAAGGACAAATCAGTGAATCAAATAATCAAACTGCTGAACAGAAAGGGGGGGGGGGGAGAGAAAGGACCTTGTTCAGCTTGCAATTGGCCACAGGATTGATAGGACAAAGTATGATATGAAAAAACCTGGAAGAAAAATAAGTTATTACAAATTAGATCATTCTAGTGAACAAAGTTTAAAAGGAGGGGAGACTGCTTCATACTATATGCTATATGTATGTGCCAAAAATTTCACATCCTCAGTGATCTGAGCCCGTAAAATATAAGTCCTTGCTGAAAGTTGCCGCTACTCATCACTCTGTGACAAATCAGACAATAGCTGGTGCCAACCTGAAACAAAGGCTGTGCATGACTCTGACTGTAGCAGTGTATAAATCTCTTGAGTGGACTTTATGAGAGCTGCAAAGTCCTCATTACCAAATGGGTATGGTTGATATTCTTTCCAAGGTAGTAAACAAGGTGCTGTAAAGGGCTATTGTACAGTAGAAAAAAGTGTAGTTAAATAGAGTAGTTAGCAAAGACAGGTCAACTACACAGATATCTACTGTATCTTTGCAACGTCCAGGGTGTGTTTCTTCAGAACTTCCTCTATGGACACCTTGGCCCCTGATAAAAAGGTGATATAACTCACACTGTCACAGTGCCCACAGTTTGTTTGGGTGAGGTTGTAGAAATAGGTTGTCATGGAAAACCCATTGATGTTAGCAATGGTGTCATTCCACGTCTTAATGGGGTACTATGAAAGGATGCTATCCTCCTCTAGCCCAGAGAATACTGAGGGAGTATAGTTCACAAAAGGGTCCTCTTCACCCTCTATCTCCAGTGGCAGAGAAACAGTGTCTTCCTAGGCCTCTCCATAAGTTTCCTTTTTGAGCTGAATCAATAGATCTTTCATATTCTTCAGGAGCCATAATTGCTTGAGCAGCAGACAGACATTTCAAGTCAGTTATGAACCAGCAAAAGAACAGAAAAAAGAACAGCACACACTATATACTAAAACACCATCGAGGAGATTTATTGCCTTGTTATTACCTGCTAGTAGACACTAGCCCAGGTAGCATATATAGATATTTTTAAGCTCCTCCTTCCACTTCAGAGTGACCTGAACAAGCTGCTGGAGGGGCATTTTCTGTGACTCAGCTATAAGTCAATTTCTGAAAACGAACTTATTGCCCTTACTTGGAGATGCAATCTCATTCAAAGCTTTCAATGTCAAACCTGTTAGCCTGATCCTCCAAAAAGACAAACAAGGCAATAAAGACCAAACTCATATCAGATCAAAGTTGGGAAAGGATAGTTTCAAGGGTACTTTGAGAATAAAGTAAATCCTCAGTACTTTGCATATGTACATGACACATGCAAGCCCAATGGTAAAGACAGTCAGAGGATAACAGCAGTGCACTGGAGCATGCACCTTCCTCTTCACATCACCAGGACTCCATGGCCCCATACTATGTCCAAAATACAAAGAAGTTACCTCGCTTGATCTGCCATTGGGGGTTTGTTAGGTTTGTTGAGTGGGGTTGGCAACAAAGTGCACAATGTATAATACTGGCCAATAGGAATAAATCAATCACATGATATCTGATGTAAAATTTTCAGCAGACTTGTCTCTGTGATAATAACAATTTTTGTAATAATTTTTATAACAATATTATAAACAGTCATATTCATAAAAAATTAATGATATATTACAAAAAAAACATGATGATGTTTAATTTTGAACTGCATCCTTAATAAACGAAATAATTAAAAAAAAAAAAAAAAAAAAAAAACAACTGGCTCTCTTCTTCTCTCCACCAAGTATTTTATAATAAAAAGTTATAAGCCCTACTAGCAAAAGTGGATAACAAAGACAAAGACACTTCTCTAACATATATGCTATATTATATAAAGAAAATGTCACACTTATCAGATATATCAAATATAAGTCTACTAAGTAGTATAAGTGAAACAGGACCTGGAATGAGTACTGGCAGTGTAAGTGCATCTAATATAATAGTTATGACTATAACCATTCCTACAGTGGTACCAACAATAGTAAAGAGAATAATTTCTGTCTATGATGACAAGGATTATATCTATAATAGTTCTAGTTTTTTTAAGAGAAAATAGCTAAATCTAGAAGTTCTAATAGATCTAAAGTAGCTTAAAGAGATACTTATAGGTTCAAGTATTCTTAAAGGATTTCTAGAAGAAAATATTCTGAGTTTTATTCAAGTAGAGAATAAGGATATTTATATAAAATCTGAAAGAAAGATCTAAAAGGATTTTAGAAAAGAAGAAAAAAGCCAAGAAATAAGTTCTTAGCAAAGATAACTAATAGAATTCTATAATATTTCAAAAAGTTCTATAATTAGCTAAGATAAGATGCTTGATACTAAGAAAAGATAAGAATATTCTAGTAATATCTTAGTATTAAGAGAAGATTTCTAGCTATTTGGAAGATATTGGAATATAGTAGAATATATAAGAAAAGATAAGAAAAGACTAATAAAAAAATATAAAAAAGTGCTAAAATTAAAATATAACTATACATAAAATTATTACATCTCTCTCTTTTTAAAAACCAATATTCTTATTGAGTTCTTAAGTAATATAAGACTAAATATACTTAACTAAAATTTCTCAAACTTATATTAATATATTAGTAAGAACTGGCTATTCTTATATAGAACAGAGGGTCTATTACTAGACTAATTAACTAAGAGGAGTTCAAACTCAGCTAGTAGCCTCATTTTGATAAACTTCTTATTTACTAGATATTTTACTAGTTCTGGAGTTCCAAAGTAAACTTCTAATATATAAGATACTGATTATTGCTATAAGTCATTAATAATCTAAGAATGTTATTATAGAGATTAGATAATATATTTTACCTCAAAGTCTTGAACTAGGTCTTGAGAGTTCTTGAGATTGATTAGTAGTTTTTAGATAGAATTATATTCAGAGTAGTCTATTTACTTGATTAGGTATTCAGAATGATAGTAGTAGATTCACTTATTAAGGATTTTCTCAACCTTATACTCATATGATCTTCAATAATCATAGGGGCAGATAGCTTGAGAATTCAATCAGAGTAGAATAGTAACTGGTTCTAGATCTTAAAGTATGATATATAAAAGACTCATAGTTTCAAATAGCTTGAGATGGTAGGAGGATATAGAGACTTGTTTAGTAATCTCAAAAGATCTAATATACTTAGATTATTACTTATTTGATAGGTAGTTGACTTGAGATTATATCCTGAGATCCTTGGTAAATAATAAAACTTAATCACTAATAGTATAGATAATATTATGACATTTCTTATCAGCATACTTGGCTTAATACTATTGAGTCTTCTGAAGATTCATAGTAGCAATCTTGAGTAGTTTTTCTATTTTATCTATGAGGTTTTTAGTAATAAAGACTTATATTTAACTGTTTTTCTTAAAAGGAATTAGACTTATAGAGGTCTTAGAATCTTGACAGTGACCATCATCTCTTTCCAGTACCATTAAGATTACACAATCTTTGGAGAGCACTTATAACATTGTTTTTGGAGAAAAGAGACTAACAACATAGCAACTGACAGGCAACCTGAGGTGCATACTGGGCAGGATGACCCAAGCACTTTCAACTGGCAGCAGGTGGGGAGGGGTCCAGGCCTGGGAGGAGGTATGAGGGGGCTGCTGGCTGGTGGATATGGAAGGGGTGGAAGAGGTGGCGGAGGCTTAGGATCTGAGAGGGTGAGCTTTGCAGAGATGGTGAAGGGGAGACAACAGGCATCAGGGCTGGAGAGCTGGCTAAGGAAGGGCAGGGAGACCGAGAAGGTGCCGGTGCAGGGGGGAGCAGCCCTTGGAAGAGGGGGCAGTGGAGCTGGGGGAGTAGTGGCTGGAGGGAATGTGACTGCTGATGGCGATGGGACTGTCGATCTGGAAAAAAATCCAGATGTGACGGCTGATGGTGAGGCTGAGCAGCTGAGGCTTAGAAGATAAGGAGATTTGGTGGATGGTGTAATGGGTCTAGTGGTGGCCCCATTGCTCAAAAAATTGATCTCAGCATTCATAGTTACACTGTGCTTCCAGGGCCTAGTGGTGATGGTGAAAATGGTGCTGGGGCTCATCACTAAGCAGGTGGCAGGAGCTGCATCTGTGAAGTTTTTAAAGGGACTGGAGAGAGTGGAGGTGGGTTTTGAGAAGGTGGCACTATTGGAGGAGGCACTGAAGGTTGGATTGGTGGTTGGAGAGGTGTGTATTCCAATAGCACGTTGTCTGAAGTGGGATCCCAGGGTGGTCCAACTGCTGGTGAAAGGAGTGCCAATAGTGACAGCAATAGAGACGAGAAAGAGGGTTGAGGATTTCATGGCAGAATATGGAGAGGTGGTAGATATCAGATTCAGGGTCTGAGAAGGGACTTCACTCAGGACTGGTGACATAGATGTGAGGATTAGGCTGGCTGGGAAGGAAGCTACTGGGAAGGCAAGAGACTGGCCTTCAGCAATGGTCTGGGGAGTGATTTTGTGTAAGATGATGAGGGTGAAGAGAAGTGAGGAGGAGGAGGAGGATTTATTGGAAGCACTAGAAGAGTTGGAGGGTACTGTAGAGAGGTGTGTGAAGGCTTGGGCGGGCTTCATGGAGTTGACACACTTGGAGGTGGTAGATGGAAAGCAGATTTGAGTGAACAGGAAGCAGTGAGAAAGGGCTCAGGGGCATAAGAGGCAGAAGGAGCTGCTGGCCAAACTGGACAATAGACCACTGGGGAATGCGAGTAAGGTGAAGGGCACCAGGGGAGCCGAAGCGAGTGTCTGGGCTGGCGAGGGGGAGGGGAAGGACAAGAAGGAGGCAGGGGAGGACAAGGAGAAGACTAGTAAGAATTCATATACTGATGGCATGCTAGAGGTTTGGGAGGAGGACTGGGAGGGCTCCCCTACCCCTACCCCTCTTATCAGGCATGACCCAGCTTCCCGAAATAGGGCAGTAGAAGATGTGCCAATGTGAGGGGCCCAGAGGGTGCAATTTAGAGTTCTGGAGGTGGTATATGGAGGACAGGTGGGGGCAGCTGGTGAGGAGGAACTGGTGGATATCTCAGAGGTATGGGATGAGTCTGCAAGTACTGGAGCTGACACCACCATGTTGGATGGTGGGAGGCCGGTGACTCCAGGGGAGAAGGAGGTGGGGAACTTACTTTGGATATGTCAGATGATGAACAACCTGGCAGCGGAAGAGTTGGGGGAGGTGGACTTGCGAGTAATGAGTGATGAGCATTGGGCAGGAATACTGCAGGGGGATGGAGTAATGAAGGCATTGAAGGTGGAAATTCTTGCAGTGTACCTAGAGGAGGAAGGGTATGAGGTGAATAAGGAGAGAGAGGTAGAGATGGTGGTCGTTGCTGGAGAGAGGGCTGAATACTGCTAGAACAAGCATTATGGACTGCAGCTCTGGCAGAAGGCATGCATAGAATACTAAGAGGAGTTCGAGGAGAAGGCAGATGGAGAGATGAATGAACTGCTAGCTAGATTGGAGGCTCAGAGGACAGAAGAGAAAGAGGTGGCTACAGAACACAATCTGGACACAGCATAGGAGAAGATGAGCATAGAGCAGTAGAGATCGATTAACAATATAACATATTTCATTATGAATAGTACAACCAATATTTTTTCTTTAAATGTGAATGGGTTACAGAGTGCTGCTCGATGTAGGAACATTTTTACTTAGATGAAGGGATTGGAGGCCAATCTCTTCCTCTTGCAGGATGTTAGGTGTGAGAATGATTCTGATAAGATGGAGTGGACAAAGGAATGGGGAGGTGTGGCAATTTGGAAGGGCAAGGTTGGGATTTTGATTCAGAAAGACAGAGGGGAGATACAGGATGTGAGGAGCTGGGAGGAGAGACTAGTCTGGGGCAAGTGGATTTGTGCAGGCTGGGAGCCAGTTACAGTTGGCTCCTGCTACTGTCCTGTAGTACAGGGTGAGCAGGTAGATTGGGTGAAAAGTTTACTAGAGAGTGGGAGCTTTGTAGAGGCTGGGGTGGATATGCTTGGGGGTGATTTCAATATGGTTTGGGACATACTATTGAATAGAACAGATGGAGGATGAGGTGCCAAGAGCAGGAGTGGAGGACTGGTAGCATGAGAGGAGGTCAAAAGACTAAGTATACTGGTAGATGCTGGTAGGGAGTGCTGGGGAAATAGGAGGGTTTATACACATTGGGCAGGGGGTCTGGGGACAAGAATCGACTGGATTCTGACAGCCAGCTGCTAGGGCCTAGATGTTTAGAAGTCACTGGAGGTGGAATGGTGTCTATGGTTAGATCACTGGGGGCTTTTGGGACAGGGGTGCTTTGGGGGAAGTGGGGATGGATCTGGACATTGGCGCCTCAATTCCTCTTTTTTTTTTTTTTTTTTTTTT
>RBNI01004654.1:0-13658 GCA_003990745.1 Jimgerdemannia flammicorona | reverse complement strand
CGTGACTTGGTATTGACTCAGCTTTGTGCACTGTGACTTCTGTTTGACTCAGCTTCGTGATCTTGCAGGTGATTTCCAGATTTGTTCGGAGATCGCGTGTGATTTCTGTGGCTTGGAGGTTGTGCGCTTACACCGCACCTCATTCTGTGCACCATGCTCTCCCTACCACCAGGGGAAACCCAACCATATGCCAATGACCAAAAGCGCACGCCTGAGAACCCAACGTATATACAAGGCCATGCCTGAGCCGAATAGAATAGCCCCCGCCACCCCAAAGAGAATGACAGGCAAAGAAAAACCCTCATCAAAGCACAATATGGTGGGTAGGGCCTAGTTCTCCCAGTCGAGGTGAGTAAAGGACTTACACGTGAGGCGGGAGAAAACCCCCAATACCCCACTACTCAAGCCTGTGGGCCTCGATCATGTTGCCATGTCAGCTCCCGGTTCCAGTTGAGTGCAGCCAAGACACCTGAAATGGGTAGCCTTGGGCCCCCTGACCCCCTCTGATGACTGGGGCCTCACCTCGCTACCCGCCAAAAGAAGCCAAGAGTGTTACCTACCACCTAACCGTGCTGTACCAATCAAAAGGCCCCACCGAAGCAGCACCTGCCCCAGCCCTGATGACTACCCCCAGCCTGGCACCCTACTGGTTCACTGTTATCGCCCTTCCTCCTATCTGTGATGGCCATCTCCCCTTCCATCCTGATATCACCTGAAAAACAGTCACCTATGCCAGAACCGCACTCGCCAGGAAGCTCGCCAAAGCCAGAGGGCCCCACTACAGGCATCGAGGACCTGCAGGTAACCTACACTGAGCACTTGACACCCAAGGTCGGCTGACTCCCTATGTAGCCCGAGACACACCAAGACAGCACCTTGTTGGTGATGGCAAAAGGAAGAAGGCGCCGCACCAAAACGGATACACTCCGGATGCAGCCGAAGGCACCAGAAACCGTGAAAAAGTGGAGAAGACACCGATCTGACACCAATAAAGGGGCAACTCATCACTATTGCCCATCTTATATATATTGAGATTATAGATATATATATTCAGTTATGAGTATATAGTTGAGTTATCTCTAATAGTAGAGAGAGCTTGGTATAAAGAATGAGATATATACTATAATAAGTCCTACTATATCTTATATAGTAAAGCTACTAGACAATAGTAAGTCTAATTAATAGAAGTATTATAATAGTGTATCTTCACTATTATAGTAATTATACTCTTTAAATTAATGATGCTTGATATCAATGACTTAAAGGCACTTATATCAGATATCTATAGCTTGAGAAAGCAGCTGTTTTAATGCCTAAGTATTGTCTATTGTACTTCTAATTGATCTAGTCTCCTTCTGGTAGACTTAGATAACAATTTGGCAATTACAGACTTTAATTCTTTAAAGTCTAAGTCTTTTAGTATATCCTTCTTAAATATAGTCTGGTTCTGAGAATTATATTTAGATTCTTCAGAGTTCAAGTATTTATAGAGTTCAGGATGTCTATTTTTAGATATAATGTTTTTAGTTTAAGTTATTCAGAGACTTATATATATATTATAGACTTTAAGTCTTAATTGTTCTCTTTTTGATATTGTGTAAATTCTGTCCTTTATTGAGTTACTTGCTTGGGGATATTTATATATTTTTAAGGACTTTACATATTGACTGACTATTGGTTAAAAGATATAAGATAGAAAGTTGCTGAAAATAATATAAAAGTTATACTATAATAGTATTATTATGAAATTATAATAATGCTATTTAATGATATCATTTTCATATGCTATTTATGAAGTAATGTTTTAGATTTTTGACTAAGACTTTGTAATGTAATGTATTATATCATAAGATAGTAACAGACTTTTCTAAAAGAAGATAAGACTTCTTTCAGAGTCTCAGATCCAGATAATATAGTACTAGACTTATCAGAATCTAGTTCTGATCTGGTGGTTACAGATAATGAGATAGATACTGGTGAGGCTAGTCTCATATTGAATGGTGCAGGAATTCCCTGTGGCCAGATATTCAGAAGGTATGGAGATGATTTGTTTATATCTTAGTTTTGTTTTGGGAGAGGGGTATCTATATATTTATATGGATAATCATTTTCTAGAGCCAATTTACAGAGTATTTATTTGTTTACCAAATAAACTATTTTAATATATAGCAACCATAATTTCATAGCTTGTCATAGTCTAGTTTAGCCCATGAAGTTGCTGGTCTTAAAGATCCTACTAGCTCCTGACATCAGAGGGCTAATAATATTAATAACTAATTTTGATATGCTCTAGTTTCTATGATATCATAGACTATTTTAGTTTATGATATTAATGTGGCTGAAGACTAATTTAGTCCTAAGATATTTTTAATATTCTTAGTCTATTTCTGAGATATATCTATAGTAATATCAGTATTAGTATATACTAAACTAGTACAGAGACTAGTGTGACTACTATGATATTGTCAGCTAAAGAGAGCTGAAATTAGTGCAAAATTATTATAATCTCACTAATATTCTTGTATTTTCTAGTATATAACCTTACTAGTGATATGAATCTGATGATATCAGCTTAGTGATATTATTATTTATGACATTATAATGTATTTCCATTATAAGTATAGTGTTTAGAATAGAGATGAGAGAGAGTTTTAGTCTATATAGTTTAGGTTTCCTTTTAATAAAAATCTACAGAACTTGAGTCTATTAAAAAAAAAAAAAAAAAAAAAAAAAAAAAAAAAAAAAAAAAAAAAAAAAAAAAAAAAAAAAAAATTCAAGTAGACCTATATAAGATAGAAATAATCTAAGAATAACTAGAACCAGTAAATCTCATAGAACTAAGAGCTTTTCTTAACTTAGTTATTACTACTACTTTATTAGAAACTTCTCTGAGATTACTAAGTCTCTTATAAATCTAATAAAGAAAATATTATATATAGAATACTATATATCTTATATCTAATATCTCTTTTACTAATAAGTATTCTAAGAACTCAAAAATTATCTAATTAATACTTCAGTCTTGTAAAACTCTAATATAAATCTGAAATTCACTATTATTACTAATGTTTCAAATTTTACTATTAGAGCAGTTCTATTATAATATAATAAAAAAGAATATTGTCTTATTACTTTTAAGTTATAAAAATTATTATTAGCTAATAGAAGTTAGCTACTTATATATATATAAAAGAATTATTGATAATTCTTGTCACTAAGATATGTCAATTTGGCTGTAAAAAAAAAATTGGAAGTTCACATGAGTACCTTAAGATATGGGGTCCATCATTACTAACTGGGCCCAGATCAAGGCCTTTTTCAAGAATTTGCAAGCCCTAATCCCCTTGACAACTATATTTCCATGGCTTATATATATATATAAATTTTGTATAATTGAGTTTTTATTCATACATTTTATAATGTCATCTCTTACTTCTACTTCATCCTCCTTACCTACTTCTGATACTCCTATACCTACATCAGCTGCTGCTATTACCAGATGACATGACCATACCCTTACCATTACCTCCTTGTCCAGCTAAGCCATTACTCACCAGTCTTTATTATCTGAAGCTATTGCTGGCCCATCTTTGCTATCTCAAGCCATTACCAGCCCTTCCTTGTCCTTGTCTACCCAAGCTGTTGTCACCCCATCTTTGTCCACTCAAGTTACTGCCAGCTCATCATCAGCTTCTCTTGTGGACAAGTATAACATTCCTGTCAATGTCCTCCTTAGCTGCCTATGCATGAGTATTTTAAAAGGATTTCTTTAATAAATAAATAGCAAATTATCTAAAGGAGCAAAGCTGTCTGGAAATATGAAAAAAAAATAAGTTGTAAGATCAGTTGTATAAGTTTCTTGGGCTCAGGGATAGTGGTTTAGTAATAAATGTTCAAGATTCTGTTGCTATTTGTAAGGATCTGAAGTTTTGAAAATCAATCATGGATATATTGAAGTACTTAGATATGCAAACCAAACTGCATCTGAGAAGTCTTTTGAGGATTATGTATGCAACAATTGCCACCATAAGGTCTGGAGACCTTTCAGAAATACTCTTTTACAAGCAGATGTACATAAATCTATCAAAACAGCTGAGCCACCATTAATAGCAATGTAGACCAACTCAAGTATACCCACTCTTGCTATTATTCCTTGAGTGAAGAGTATTGTAGAGGCTATTCATCAATAGGAGGATGGAACAATCAAGCAGCTTATAGATCTATACTGCAATATGGCTAATTAGTATATTTTTAAGAATATAGTTTCTAAGCATAAGATAAGGATTAATTTGTTTGAAATAGGCAGAAATTGGTAGGAATTATTAGTAAACTACATATTTTAGCAGGAAAATTGTCGAATTGTGCTAATTTCTCAAATTTTTTACATCATCCTTAAATTATAGTACCTGTACAAAGAATATGTTAATCATCAAAGTAATATAGATCAATTTGTTACAGCATATTCAGATGTTGATGCAGATGGACAAAAAATTATGTAGAGTGTCCAAAAAACAATAGATAGATTAGAAGAACGTAACAGTTGTAATAAGCAAATATGATTGAGTGAGGATTAAGCAAATATATAATATATATATATATATATATCACTCTTATCAATGTAATTTCAATTTTATTTTATAATAGATGGGGATAACTTCTGCAATTAATATGGCTGTCAATGCATGGATTCAACAAGATGAGGTTGAAGATCATATAGATATACTCGGTATTTCAGCTGAAGAAGAAGCCATCAATGATTCTGAAATAATTCAAATTGAAAAATTTCCAGCTCTAATTGATGCTGCTCAAGGCAATCTCAATGGTGATGATTATAAAGAATCATCTGTAGTAGATTATATCTCTCTTGCATAAAAGCAAGAGGTTCATGATATTAGTATAGTTACAGTGAAAAACTATAATCAGTATGTAATTATTTCTGATATATATTGATATATATACATCAGATATCTTATTTATTAATATTATTATACATTATAGAATCATTAAAGCCTATACTATATTTCATCAAGGACATGACCCTAAGTTTGATCCTGCTTTCTTGATAGAAGATATGCCAGATCATATTTGTGTATATGTTTATAAAAAATGCGATTTTGAAGATCAAAAGAATAGTGATGGAAAGGTTGTTAGATGTGAAGGCAAATCAGTAAGTATTTAAATATATTAATTGATGTGTTTGATCACAAAAATATTAACAGCTCTTTTATATATAGTATTCTCTTACTATAGCAATTTGATCAGCAATTAGCAAATATTACTGTGATTTATACAACTGCAGTGATCAGTGATGGAATTTCAGCTATACAGAGAAGAAATGGATAGATAATCTATCATTATCTACCAAAGTCAGCAGATATATGTGAAGTTTATGTAAGTACAAGGCATAAGCAGGTGATAGTGCTGAATCTGTTCAAGTATTGACAAGTGATAATATGAAAGCTCTTCATACACTTTGTCAAACAAAAGGTGTAATTGGAGCTAGACAATATGTAAATATTTTTATTTATTTCTTTATATCAGCCAAATATGTATTAATATTAACATATTATAGTATATTTATTTATTTGCATTTCTTTGTCTTTTATGTGGAGATGAAGCTTTGCAGATACAACAAAGATATGTTGAATATATACCAGATAGAATACAAGTTATCTTGACATTAGATTTCTGCAAAACCCATTAAGCTGGTGGTAAGTTTTACTTAATAATTTTAATTTTGATGACTTTATTCCATTTGAACTAATATAATCTCTATTGCCTAAAGGAATATAACTATTTTGTTTATATCATAATGATTATATGAAGCATATGTATTCAGTTTATGCCTATTTGAACTAGAAATACTACTGTGGTAATTTGCCAGGTATACTTTTCACCAAAGTCGATAAGCATGATTGTGTCCACATATATGGTCCTTTGCTTTACCCTGCATTCAAGAGCCAATTTGAGAGTGATTTATGTGATACAGATTATACAAAATGGTACCTTTATGGTACTCACTCTTTTTGAAGAGATGGATACCAGTACTGGTGTCATTATGCAACTCCAAAATGGGATATTCAACAGCAGTATGTTTGGGGTAGATGGAGTATTGAGTTTGATAGTTTAATTATTATACAGTATATGGTCAGATCAAATGATGTATATCATACTTCTAGAGATCTTTATATGAAATCTCAGGCCACATACTAATGATACTGAAGAATCTTCTTTTTTTAAATAAATATATTTATAAATTGTTTCAATAAGTAATTGTTATTTGAATTTGACAGAAATCAGTTGAATTCATTAATAAGTAGCCAATTTAAGCTGGGAAACAACTTATTTCTACCGATTTCTAGCATGAATCATATTTATTTGGATAAGACAATAAAGTTTACAATGTAAAATCATTATTTAGAAGTATGTATTTATATTTATATGAATTTACTTATATTCCTTATTAAGCTTCCAAAACTCAGACAGAACCTAATTATTTATATGTTGTCATTTGTATTTTTCCAAAACTCGAATTATTTTTCTGGAATTTAGAGAGAACTTAATTATTTAAAACCATATAAGCTGTCAATTATTTACACAAAGTTCATTTTAATAAACATAATGCATAAATATACTTAAAATCTTCTTCACTCAGACCTAATACTTTGCCAGCTCTGGACTTCTCTTGTATTTTGATTGTAGCTACCCAGGCAATATCTAATTGCATATATATTTCGTCCATACCAACCTTACTGATTGTCATGAGGATATTATCATACTGAACCTTCTAAAGTAGTTCTTTGAACTTTATCTTTGTAATAATGGCATATACCTAAAACAAATAAAGTATAATTAGATTCTACAATCTATAAGTAAAAAATATTAACATAATATAAACTTACCACAATAATAGTGAATACTGTTATTCTCCTATTCAATGTTTTTAATTGACACATTTGGGCCAAACTTTGTAGCATTTTTGATCCATGATACAATCTGTGGTTACAGTGTATGAAGACTAGCCAAATGATTTCTTCAAATACTGGGCCAGAATAGATTCAATTGACAGGATACTCCTTGAACTTTACTTGCCGAACAATATTGAGGTTGAATGTTTTGTCAATCAGATCTCCTGGAAGGCTGAACTTGGCGCTATGTTTCTCATAGACTATAAACATCTTATTAGAGTCAAGCATCAATTATCTGAATTGATGGTCTTTGTCAAGGTTGAAAATCTTCGAAAAATGGGAAATAAATTCAGAGAGAAGACTGGACTTGATGGCATCAAGGACCTGTCTCCTCATATCACTTGGCCAGACTACAATCTACAGATAAAAGATAAGATAATTAGAAAAATGAGAAAGAAAGAGGGGAATATGTAGTGGTAATATAATATATACCTTGCCCCATTTCACATTAGACTCCTTGGCAATCATCTCTTCCAAGTCAAACCCCATACCACTTGATATTCTTTTGAGAGCATCTTCCTGCTCCTCTTTATTTGGCTACATGTTGACAATGAGTATGTATCTGAGAAGCTCGATCTTCATTATTCTCTCTTAATCAGAATATATATCTTTGGGCTTGGCTTTCCATTCTCCAAGAAGTTTGGAATGGCAGACTATGATAGGAGAATCTTGTGCTTGATGATAGATAAATGAGTAGATAAGTAAGTAGCTTTTTTTTTTTTTGTCTATTTTAAAAGTTTGGCTTACACATTATAATGATGAAGTGAGAGTGGAGATTGAGGTGAAGAAGTGGGTTGGAGATTGGATTGGAGTGAAGTGGATTGAGATGGAGAGAAGTGGAGAAGGAGCACCAAAGGGTAGGCTCTGCTTTTATATATGATATACCAGCCATACATAAGCTTCACTTATATATGTTAAGCTTGAATCACATATATCACTTAATATGTTAAGCTTGAATTATGTCATGTCACTTATATTAAGGTGATTCAACATATATAAGTAATTCAAGCTTAAAGCTTAATATATAAAAGTGATCAATAGATGATAGGCTCATTATTCACCATTTGGATTAAACCTGTACTACATTTTAACCAGTTGCATTGAGCTTCTTGATCAGTTCCAGACTTCTCGAATTATTACTCAAGGCAACACCTTATGGTCATGGTTATAAATAATACATAACAATTTATATGAAATCGGTACAATTCGACCTTTTAAGCTATAGTTATATAATATTTATATATATTTTGCTGAATTCTGCAGATTTTTCAATATGATGAACTTGAGAAGACATTATAATAAGGATATAACTGGGTTTTATATAGTGCATAGTACTTATACTCAACTTTAATTATATCAATTATTACTATTTTTTTAGAAGGTAAGCCAGGCCAGTTTTGTGACTTTGGAATTTCGGAGATCTAATTATCACTTACTAAAAAAACACAACTTGAAGAAAGTACACACTTAAAAATACACAGTTAGTGTAACTGGAAAAAAGTACAACCATGACCATATCTCCTTCTACTATACCTCTTTCTTTTTTCTCTCCTTCTTTTCTAACAAACTATGTTACTTACATAAGAGTTGTAAGATGTATTTAAAACTATTCAATGCTGTACTGAATATTATAACAAAGACATTAGAATAGACTATTATATTACTGCCAAAGATGTTTGCAAAATTTCAATAAGATATAGTAAGAAAACTACTGAAGTCATCAATCTTAATGAAAAGATTGATAGTCAACTGAAGATTATAGGAAGATCTCTCTGTATGGCCAAAAAGAAGATTCAAGAAAATGAAGCTGCCTCAAATCCCACCACAGTGCTCATGGCTACCCAAAATCCCACAGCTGCTCAAAATCTCACTATGGTGTCCACCTCAACTCTCACTAATAGTCAGATGAGAAGAGCGGTGTCTCCAAGAAGAACGGTGTCTCTACCACCAGAAGAAGACTATGTTGAGCTTTTCAATTATTGTCAATACAAATGTGGAAGTATCTTACTTGAAGCATTATATATATTTGGTCACTGACTAGTCATAGACAATTTTCAGAAGGGTTGGATAGTGATAAATAAAAGTTGTTGGAAAATTTTGGAAAGTAATGGGAACAAATTAAGATCTATAAAGACATGGATACAAAAAGCTCATTTAATGTTTCATATCTTGAAGCATTGTGGGCATAAAGTGATATTGACTCTTCTTAATAAGAATATTGTTAAAAAGATTTTGCAAGCTAAGGTGACCAATAAAGATATTATCAAGGATATTGCAAATCATGATACACCCCCTTCTTCATTCAATCAAGATTATAAAGTAGATGAAAATGAAGAATAGAAGGTGGAGAAGAAATAGGTAAGAAAATATCAATATTTTGGATCACAATTTTTGGATTGATAAATAATAATATCTGTAATCTATAGACAAACCACAAGCTGCAAGCCACAAACCACAAGTTGCAAGCAGCTGCCACAAGCCAAAAATATATCATTTATATTGCCGTCTCTCTCAAAAAATTATTTAATTTATTGATTTATGTATATGTATAATGTTTATCATATTGGCAAAAAAAAATAAAGTATAAATATGGCATGAAAATATGGCTTATATCATAGAAGCTTTTTTTATACTCTTATACTCACATACTAAAGCTTCTTGCATAAGAGACATTAGTGTGGCTTTGGCATGAGACTTCGGGACTTCAGCATGAGGGAGAGCTTTAGTGTGAGAGGGCTTCAGCATGATGGAGCTTTGATATAAGAGGCTTCATGGCATGGGGCTTCAGCATGAGGCTTTGGTATGAGAAAGTATCAGCATGAGGAGGATTCAGTGTGAGGGAGAGCTTTAGAAGACTTCAGCATAAGAGGAGCTTCAGTATGAGAGGACTTCGGCATAAGAGGGCTTTGGCATGAGACTTTGACATAAGGGAGCTTCAGCATGAGAGGGCTTTGGTATGAGGGGGAGCTTTCGTATGAGGGGTTCAGCATGAGGCTTCGGCATGAGAGAGCATCAGCATGAGGGGGCTTCAGCATAAGAGGGCTTTGGCTTCAGCATAAGAGGGCTTCAGTATGAGGGGAAGCTTCAGCATAAGGGGGCTTTGACATAAGGCTTCAGTATGAGGGGGAGCTTCAGCGTGAGAGAGCTTTAGTATGAGGGAGGGCTTCAGAGCTTGGCTTTGGCATGAGGCTTTGGCATGAAGGAGTATCAGCATGAGGAGACTTCAGCATAAGAGAGCTTTGGCATGAGGGAGAGTTCAGTATGAGAGGGCTTCAGCATGAGGGGGAGCTTCAGCATGAGGGGTTCGGCACAAGGCTTTGGCATGAGAGAGCATCAGTATGAGGGGGCTTCAGTATGAGAGGGCTTTGGCTTCAGTATGAGGGCTTCAGCATGAGAGAGAGCTTCAGTATGAGAGGGCTTTGGTATGAGGCTTTGGTATGAGGGAGAGCTTTAGCGTGAGAGGGCTTTGGTATGAGGGGGGGCTTCAGAGCTTGGCTTCAACATAAGGCTTCAGTATAAGGGAGCATCAGCATGAGAGGGCTTCAGCATGAAAGGGCTTCAGCATGAGAGAGAGTTCAGTGTGAGAGGGCTTCAGCATGAGGGGGAGCTTTGGTATGAGGGGTTCAGCATAAGGCTTTGGCATGAGGGAGTATCAGCATGAGGGGGCTTCAGCATAAGAGGGCTTTGGCTTCAGTATAAGAGAGCTTCAGCATAAGGGAGAGCTTTGGCATAAGGGGGCTTTGGCATGAGGCTTTGGCATGAGGGAGAGCTTCAGCATGAGAGGGCTTTGGTGTGAGGGGGGGCTTTGGAGCTTGGCTTCGGCATGAGGCTTTGGCATAAGGGAGCATCAGCATGAGGGGGCTTCAGCATGAGAGAGCTTTGGTGTGAGAGAGAGTTCAGCATGAGAGGGCTTTGGTATGAGGGGAAGCTTTGGCGTGAGGGGTTTGGTATGAGGTTTCAACATAAGAGAGCATCAGCATGAGGGGGCTTCAGTATGAGAGGGCTTTGGCTTCAGCATAAGAGGGCTTCAGCATGAGAGAGAGCTTTGGTGTGAGGGAGCTTTGGTATGACTTCAGCATGAGAGGGAGCTTCAGCATGAGAGGGCTTTGGTGTGAGGGGGAGCTTTAGCATGAGAGGGCTTCAGTGTGAGGGGGAGCTTCAGCATATGGGGGCTTCAGAGCTTGGCTTCAGCATGATGCTTTGGCGTAAGAGAGCATTAGTGTAAGGGGGCTTCAGTGTGAGAGAGCTTCGATATGAGGGGAAGCTTTAGCATGAAGGAGCTTTGGCATAAGACTTCGGTATGAGAGAGCATCAGCATGAGGGGGCTTCAGCATGAGAGAGCTTTGGCTTCAGTGGCATGAGGAGCTTTAGTGTGAGAGGGCTTCAGCATAAGGGGGAGCTTCAGTAATATAAGGCTTTGGAGAGCAATAATCTATTTACCAAATATCACCATTTTATAATATAATATAGGATAGTATAGATATTATAATGCTGAAATAAAATATTTACAAACTAAAGCCATCATAAGTAATTTAACATGGGCTAAAGTCCATATATACTGAAGTCTCATATTGATACTAATGCCCCCTCATGCCTCATGCTGCCCCTTTATACTGAAGCTCTCTCTGAAGCTCCCCCTCACAACAAAGCCCTCTCGAAGCTCCCCCTTATGCTGAAGTCCTCTTATAGTCATAATTGTAGTTTATATGAAATTGGTACAATTCAACCTTTTAAGTTGTAGTTATATAATATTTATATATATTTTGCTGAATTCTGCAGATTTCTCAATGTGATGAACTTAAGAAGATATTATAATATAAAAATACAATTGGGTTTTGTAATTTTTTTTTCTTTTTATTAGTGAATAGCACAATTGCTATATAACTACTATTGATTTTCACTGTAATTTCTTACCTTTTACAAAAAAAATTATTGTAATATAATTTTTTCATAAATCTATATCAAACTATTAATATAACTATTGATCTAGAAGCATAAGAATATGCTCAATGTATTTATTTTCATTTATATAAATTTTTGGTTGTAAAAATGATAATAGAAGTCAGCATATCTTAGTACATACCTTAGTGAAAATAATCTTGTGTGACTCTTGTTAAGGTACACTTAATCTACTTAGATGTGGCTTTTTCTTAGTATCTCAAGGCCCACAAAACTGACTTATTTTCATTGAGGTTCTATATTTTTTCCATAATATAGAGGGTGGGGGTTTGTATTTTTTCTATATAGGAGTGACTATTTTTCCTCATTGGCAAATTTGCTTGCCCAACCCAATTGGCTAGCTACAGCCAGCTCATCGACCCCTGATTCATCACATTCGACCCACACAAAATTTTGACTCAGGACCATGTATCTTACTGCAAGTTAATCTCTAATTATATATATTTTAGACTGTTAGAGATACTATCTAGAAGATGTTAAGTTTGATATTATTACTGACTATTAATCTCTTAAATATATCAATATCCAATCTACTTTATTATATCAATAAGTCAAGTAAAGCTAAAAACTTTAAACCTTCAACTTAATAATTATCTATAAGTCTAATAAGATACTTATAGTATCAGATATATATTTTATCAAGATGTCTAGACCTTATTACAATAATACAAGTCACTTTGATATCAGAATTTCTAGACCAAATCAGATAAGCCATTAATTTAGATAATATTATTATTATTAACTAGTAGAAATTAATAGTGGCTACTTTTTCTCATATTTTAATTCTTAATATATAAAAAGTAATTAAATTTAAACAATTAAAACTTATTCGAATATTTGATTTAAATAAAAGAAATCATAGCATTATAGAAAATAACCTTAAAATGAAAGTTTAAAACAATTTTGGAATATATCATATCTTTCTAAAGTTATAGAGTTTATACTAGGTCTCACTTTATATTACGAATTCATGCAGCTGTCACCATGGCAAATTCTCTTCCGGTTGCCACACCTAAAAATAGTGAACAGTCAGCCACCTCGCTTCATCTCCAGCCTCGCAAAATGACATTCAAAAACGAACTCAAGCCCAACCCGAATCCGACATTCACACTCAAGCTACTCACCCTCACATATCTGCATGCGTGCCTCCCTCTTCCCACCCGCTCTCCTCGGCGCCGTCTTGGCGCTTGTCGCGCTCGCAGCCACGGCCTCGGCCTCGGCCGTGCCCCTGCGCCGGTTGCAGCACGACAGAAGGGACGCCGAAGAAGAAGACGATTTCGCGCCGGCGTCGTCGAACTCATCAGCCCAAATGGCAGAACTCAGCTATATGGGTGGGAAGCTCTTGTCCGGACCGGTCAAGTGCGTTGGGTAGAGAAAGAGGAAGACATTACAGCGTGGGGGACTTTTTTATATATATTTATTTTGTATTTTTTTTTTTCTTTTTTCGGTTCCCGTACTTTCAACAGGATGTGAGTATTGGCAAACAGTTGGTCTTAATTGTCTTCGTCCTTTTCGGCAATTACCTCCTCGCTCATAAAAATTGTGAATCGAAATTTACAGATACAACATCTGGTACGGCGACTGGAACAACACGCAGTCGTCCCAGAATCTCGTTAGCTTATTCATCAATAACATCGCATCGACGACTTGGTGGAATACTGGTGCGCAAACTTGAACAATGTCATCATATTCCCGTAATACAAGATTCGCGCAACCCACTCATACTCCTCC
>RBNI01004653.1:0-13661 GCA_003990745.1 Jimgerdemannia flammicorona | reverse complement strand
AAATAATGCCAGCCTTGGAACTTAGTAGTTTTAGTTATTGGAATTTATATTTAGCTTTATATCTTAGCAACTATTGAATTATATTTTGTATAAATACCCCTCTTATTTCCTCTGAAATAAAGTCAGTTCCTCTCAGTGCAATACACACACGTCCTTGCAAGCAATCTAAGAGATAACAAGACAGTTAAAGATAAGAAGTTTGAGGACTATAAGACCTTGGGAAGGCACTCCAATAAGAACTTGCTTATAACAACTTGAGTTAGTCTAAGAGATACACCTTAAAGAGAATCTGGCATATTTGAAGGACTCAGCAACCACTATGTGACAATATAAAAAAACTAGCTAAGAGAAGTAGTACCTATAGAATATAAATACTGTACTAGATATAAAAAATATCAAGATACTATAAACTCTCAATTTTTTATTTTTTTATTTATTTTTTTTTAAAAAAGAAGAATAAGTTCATATCTACATAATTATTTACTTTACAAATAAGCTTTGAACTGAGTTATAAAGAATGGATAGTTGAGAGTGATGAGATATAAAGACTGATAAAATATCAAAAGATAATAGATTATAAAGACAAAGATAAAAAATAATAAAATAGCAAAGGATGAAAACAACATACCAAATCTGAAGTCACAACTCAGGTTATGACAGCTTTGTACTAACATTGTAACATATTATACATTATTTATTAGATATATATTTTTTCTTATAACTGTCAGCAACCTGGGAATTTTGAACTACATCCTTAAAGCCCAGTTGAATATATATATATAGACAGTGGTGACCAATCCTATATGTTGCTTGCACAACACTGGAGAGTTGTTAGTCAAAAAGCCCTTGGTCCTTTTCAAACGATATATTTTCAACACCACTACAAATACCCATTGCAGGATCTACTGCTGATATCAGGACTTCCCGCAGACGACTCGACTCGCATGACAACCCATGCGCGACCAACCCACCAAATTAGGGTGAAAGACTTGATTGTAATCGATTACGCACAAACATGGCAAACACGAAAAAGTAAAGCAAAGAACCAAAATAAAAGCACAATACATCCTACCAACTCGCCATGTCACGGATGCCACGGACTGAATTATGTATGAGGCGAATACTTGGAGGAAGCATGGGATACAAATAAAAAGAAAAAAAGAAAAAAAAAAAAAAAAAAAAAAAAAAAAAAAAAAAAAAAAAAAAAAGAGATGCATACGCCATAACATCACCACTACTAGCTAGCCATATGGAGAGATACACAAGTGGCGAGGTGCAAAAGACAACATCCACTCATAAGGCCCAGGGCGCACAGGGTCACACAGAATCTGCATCAGTAGAACAAGGAGCCGAAACAGAAACAACGATAAGCATGGGAATGGACAATCATAAAGAAACCAACCACCCCTCAAAAACATACTCCGCCCTACGTACGCACCTTACTCAGCCCACCCATCCTCCCTTCCCTCGGCAGCTGGAGGCCTCGGCGCGCCTTCAGCGGGCGGCGGGCCATCGAACCTCTCCCTCTCTCTCTCCTCAGCACGGGGAGGCTCGCGATCACGATGGTCGGATCCAGCGCGGTCACCACGGTCACGGGGTGCGCGGTCTCGGCTGTAGGGAGAACGTTCGCGGTCTTCGCGACGGCTTGGGGTGCGCGGACGCCCGCTGACGCTAGAGCGCGGGGGGGTTCTAGAGTTGGAATGGGATGAAGCAGGAGACAGAGGAGGACGAAATGGTGAGAGAGATGGGTTAGGATCGTGTGGTGGTGCTGATGATAAATAGGTGTGCGCGCGCGTGTGGGCCAGAGACCGGTTCGACCGTGTCATGTCATGCTCTTCTACCACTAACCACTTGACTTTATGCATGCATGGATACATGCATTCACTCCCGCTCCCTACACGCATCCATTTACGTACAATTCAGATACGACCCAGGAAGGAGCAACAACGACAAAGCAGGAGCGGGCAACGGTAGACAAGAATGGGCAACGTGGATAAACATTGGAGGCGGGGGAATGGCAAATACGCGGATAATCTCGGCGCAGCCACGAAGCTCGCGGGAACGTGCAGTGCGCAGTGCAGTACTGGCCGGTGGCGGCGAAGGGAACGAATTCCTCCAGCAACACAAAGGCGGGCCCCTCTTCAGCAGTGGGCTCAGAACAAATCCCGGGAAGCGGAGTAGCTAACATGGCATGCGGCCTGGGGTTTCCTCGGACCCGTCTCGGGCGGGGGTAGCCTCACGCGCGGTCGACCAAAGCGAAACGGAACGGAACGGATGGGGTCAGCTGTACCTTCTCTCCCTATCCCTCCTGCTGTCAGGGGAACGCGAGCGACCTCGGCCGCCACCACGGGAATCGCGGCCACCGGAGCGGCAGTCACGGGCCCAGTGGCCTAGTGTGGGAGGAAAGAGGAGCGGGGGATGTTAGAAATTTTCGTTGATGAGGAAAATAGGATGAAAAAAAATAGTTTATCCAACCGACCTTCCTTGCCGCACTTGAAACATTCGTTCTCGTTCGCCCTCTTGCCGTTGTTCTTGGCCCACTCGACGACGATCGGCACTCCCATGACGCGCTGTAATGATGGATGGGGGTTTCACGAGTCGACGAGAGCCCGGGGAGAGGACGGGACGGGACAACATCAGGCGGGAGAACCTCGAGTATCACGGCATGCACACATTCATTTTTTTTTTTTTTTCTTTCGGACGGCAAAGTTCACGTTACGGTCACAGGAGGACGGCAAAATCACGGGGGGAGCGGACGAAAAGACAATTGCAAAAATTTGGTGCGGGATGACGGGCTGGCCCGGGTATGCACCTTGCCGTTAGCCTCGCGGACGGCGTCCTCGGCGTCGCGTTTGTCCTCGTACTCGACGAAACCGAAGCCTGTGTAGGAAGGTTGGGATTATTTGGAATGGCGGAAGCATGAGGGATAAAAAAAAAAAAAAAAAAAAAAAGAAAAAAAAAAAAAAAAAAGCACACCTCGCTTGACATCCAGACGAGTGACCTTGCCATACTTTGAGAAAACGTCCTCGAGGTCGCGCTGGAAAAAAGGGAGCATTTCAAAGAGGATGGGTTGGTTGGTTAAGTGCGCATTAAGGTCTCCTAGTGAGTGTGTATACATACGGTTCTACATTCAATTGGCAGCTTGCCGACGAAAAGAGCCATGGTGGGCATAAAGGGCTGGATAGGCGGGGTGTGAAGGTTTTAGTAGTGGAAGAGGTGGGAAAGGAGGGTGGGGAGTGAGAGTGGACAGGGTTGGGGCGTCAAAAGGTTTCTCTTTCCACAAAGTGGTCTCCGGCCCCGACGGGCCAGTGCAACTGGCTGGGCGAGATGGACCAATCACAGTCAACCAATGATTCCCATCGCCCCAGCCACAAGGACGCCACAAATTGCCTTAACAAGAATGACCGTTGGACTTTGATTTTGAAACTGCGTCAAAAGGGAGCCAGTCAACACCCACAACCCATGATGGTGTGACCACCCTCACATGTACACCCTTTGATACAACATCCTCTGATACAACATCCTCTGTCCATCGATACCCATAGACGCCACCCATCTCTCCCGGCACCCACCATCACTTAATCAAATGTTAATGTCAGTGTCAAACCCGCCTTTTTGATCACCACCCATCGTCACAGATAGGGCGCCACCCCTTCGCATGAATGTTTATCTGGAGGCGGGCGCACGGTGGCGTGGGATCCGTGCACACCTGACAGCCTGCCCTCATGTGCCAACCTGTCGGTTTTGCGGACTGGGCAAAAAACCCCACTGGTTGGGCAGCCCTCGACCAAGTTTATAGTGCGCCAAGTCTATAATCGACCTATGTTACACAAGCCGGCAAGTCCCGAAAAATAGCAGTCACATCAGGACCATCATTCATCTCCCAACTTCACCATCTCCCGACATCCATTGCTCGTTCATCATTCATCGTTCATCGTTCGTTCGTCTCCCAACCTCCACCATCGATTGTCCTCCATCCCCTGACTTCCACCATCGCTTATTCATCTCCTGACTTCCACCATCGCTCGTTTGTCTCTCAACTTCAACCATCATTTGTCTCCTGTCTCCCGACATCCACCATCATTCATCCCTCATTGTTCATCCCCCAATCTCCACCATCGATTGTCCTCTATTATCCTCTATTATCCATTATCGCTCATTTGTTCTTCAACTTCCACTATCACTCATTCATCCCTGACTTCCACCATCTTCTCATAAATAAATCTTTATTTTGAAGTTACTACATACTATATATTGAGGATGGCATCCTGAGGAATATAGCAATGTAATTTATACTTTTTAACTATATATTCTGCTTATTTTGCATCAAGTCCTTTACAATATGTATTCATATAATGAAAAGCATGAGCATATCTGCAAATTATCATAAGACTTACTGATGCTAAAGCTTCTGGAACAATATTTAAAAAACTAGAAAATATATAATCACAATTAAGTCATATATGTATACCTCTTCACTGCTTTCCAGAAATATTCTATATAATTAAGTTCACAATGAAACTTTGGATAAAAGATATTGATAACCAGTAGCTTCAATTATTTCTTGAAGAAGTGTCTTCTATTACTTAAAGTCTTCTTGCTGAGACAGTATAATATTGATTGTTGTCATTATCACATTTCTTGCACTTTGCTTTTAATTTTGTTGTTAGCCATAATATATATTCTTGAAGTACTATTTTCAATTCTTTGGCCTTATCTTGAAGTATTGTAATTAGATGATTATCAGAATAGATTATTTATTATTCAATACCATTAAAAAATCATGGTCACATTAATAGTTGTTTGTTATCTAGATTCAGATTCATCTTGTATATAATGAGAGCATCAGAAGTATATATATACTAAGTGGCCAGAACTATTGATAAAGGTAAATATATCAATATGGTTAAAGTAAATATACTTAAATATAGAGATGACTTTGGTGATAACCTAATATAAAAAATATGAAAGATAATTAATATTCATTCTCATTATTTATTCATCTCACTCATTTATCTATTAACTTCTCATTATTTATTATTCTCTAATACTTATCATTATTCATTTGTCTCCTAACTTCTACTATAGCTTATTAATTCTTCTTCTGCTATAGCTTATTTATCTCTAACTTCTACTATTACTCATTTATCTCTTGATCTCTACTATCAATTGTCCTCTATTATCTATCATTACTCATTTGTCTTCCAACTTTTATTATTACTTATTTATTTTCTAACTTCTACTATCAATTATTTACTCCTCTCTTGATCTCAACTATTATTTATTTATCTCTCAATCTCTATTATCAATTATTCTTCAATATCTATTATTATTTATTTATCTCTCAACTTTCACCATAGCTTATTCATTTTTCTTTTATCATAGCTCATTTATTTCTAACTTCTACCATCACTCATTTATCTCTTAATCTCTACTATTAATTATTCTTCATTATCTATTATCACTTATTTATCTTTTGATTTCTATCATTACTTATTCATCTCTTAACTTTTATTATCAATTATTTGTCTCTCTCTTGACCTTTACTATTATTTATTTATTTCTCAACCTCTACCATTTCCTTAATCTTTACTATCAATTTTTCTTCAATATTGTCATTTATTTATCTTCCAACTTTTATTATAGCTAATTTATCTTTTTTTTCTATAGCTTATTTATCTCTCACTCTTATTACTTATTTATTTTTCAATCTCTACTATTGATTATTCTTTATTATTTAATATTATTATTTATTCCCCAAACTTCTACTACTCTCTTTTATCTCCTATTATTTATTTATCTCTCAATGTCATCTAAAGTAACTTTATAATCTTGATATATTTATTCTATACTATATAGTTAAGTAGTGTCTATTTATTAATATCTCTAATATAAGTATTTACCCCAAACTTGGCTATGAGAAACTATATAATTTTGATATATCTATTCTATACTATATAGTGTGATGGCTGATTCAAATTAGTAATATGAAACAGGGGAATTAGATATTTGATCATGGTATCTAAATCCAATTTCCAATATAGCTTAGCCTCATAAATAGCAGTCATATTCCGCAAAGTACAGAAACTTTAATATTTGTAAAGATTTAGGAGATATTAGAATCTTTGCAATCAGTGAAATCTTAGCAGATGTTAAAAGATTCAGCACTTGCAAAATGAGCCATTACTTAGCCACCTTATAGTTAGCAAAACTTATATAAATAACCCAGTATCTTAGAGTGAATAAACCTCAGATTGAAATAGTTTAAGCAAAGAGAAAGCAAAGGAACTAGTAAGCCTGTGGGCAGATACACTTTGAACTCACCCATCCCTGCACCCCAAGGACTCCGCAGAGTCAAAGAACAGCAAGTTTTCAAGATACAGAAATCTGATATACTTCAAAGGTTAAGCGTCTGCTATGTTACAACTTAGTGCCCATTGGCTGGTGATTTAAGACAAATCCCTCACTTTTAAGCTGAATAACAAACAACTGCTACTACCCGAGCAACTATATAAACCAAGCCACAATACTCAGACAAAATAGATATGAGACCACCAGTATTCCACAGGTATACCTCAGATGAATCAATCATTACCTTCATTGATGATTTCGAACAGTATGCCGCTATAAGGACCCTGACAGCAGTACAGCAAGTAGCCCTCATGTCCTTTAGTCTACGAGGTCCTGCCAGAACAGTATTCACAGCCACAACCCATGTAGGAAATGATGCCGATACTATACTGACAGCACAGAAGACCTGGCTCCGAAATACATATTATACAGATAAGATCAAGTAAGCCCTGAAGGATCAGCTCAATATAACATGCCAAGGAATGAGTAAGAATCCAAACACATTCTATACCAGAATTTGATATCAGATAATTCTCATAAATTATGCTACTGCTATCCAAGATCAAGTAGCTGAAGCAACTTTCATGAAAGGAGTTCACCCAGAGATAGCCATGACCATCCATTCATCACCAGTAGTCTTGGATCTATCACAGAAAGTCACCTATGCTCAGTGATATTGGACAGTCAGACACCTACAAGACCATATAATGGAAAGAGTCACAGGAGTCAGAATCGAAACACCCAAGGCAACCAGTGTGATCTCTACTACAATGATCAATCGAAACACACCTCAGTCAAAAACTACAGAGCAGCAAAAGAACAGTAACCCTATGGAAGAACTTGCCAAGAGGTTTGTTGAAATGACTGCCCACCTGGGAGACGTAGTAAAAGAAATCCAAGAAAGAAACTACCGCCCAGTTCAGAAGTTTGTTGCCATCTCAGACAAGAAGAAAGGTACCTGCTATACCTGTGGAGAAGAAGGCCACTACTCCTATGAATACATGAGTGAAACCAAGTGCAAGGCTCAATCAAGCAATGCTACATGAAATAAAGAGCAGGCCAATACAATTACCTTTGAGGAAATTGGAGATTCTGATGAAGAAGAATGAGAGATCTATCCTGCTCAGACTACTAAGAAGGATGTTTGCAAGAAACCCTACAAGAGATCACCAAGAAGATCCAAGAAGAACTCAGTAGAAAAGCAGATAGAAATGACCACTGAAAGCCAAGCTGAAGAGATGGACCAAGATATGGAGCTGGAGCAAGCAGTTTAAGATATTATCCGAGGAACTACCCTAGCCAGTGAAGGAGAAAAAGAAAAGAAAATTCACAAGACCAAGACTTTCAAGTACAATATCTTCAAGGACCTTAGCCAACAAAAGGTCAATGCAACCTTTGGTCAGCTCACAGAAATCCCAACATTCAGACAACAAATGAGATTTGGACTTGCTGAAACAACCAAGAAGCAAGGATGGAAGATAACCAAGGCCAATAATGTTCAAGAGGACTCAGGAGAAGAAAGTGAAGACAATCGCAAAACCTCTACCTATGCAACATGCCAAATCGAAGATAGGGTCTTTGAAGTCATCATTGATACTGAAGTAGAAGGATGTCTCCTCAGCAAGAAAGCAGTAGACCACCTAGGCTGGGAAGTTGAAGAAGCAACCAAGTTGGTTTTTGTCACAGCAGATGACACAAGAGTCACTCCTCTGGGAAAGATCTGAGAAGTCCTCATCAAGATTGGAGGAGCAACAATCCTAGTAGATGTAATCATAACCAATGCCACCAACTATGACATCCTCATTGGCAATTAATGGCTTTACAAAGTCAGAGCAGTAATCGATCTCAATATCTAGAAGATACAAATCACCTACCGGGGACAGAAGATATGAATTCCCATCAATGTCAACAAAGGAGTCTTGCCCGACATAGAGAAAGAAGAGAGTGAGCAAGAGGAAGCTTATATGGTGACTACTCTGAAAAAGAAAGTTGGATAAATGAACAAAGAAGAATAGTGTAAGAAGATTGCAGAAGACTATATACCACAAGGAGTCTGTTCTCATGGGATCAAGATGTACTGTATGGAGCATGTCAATGATTGCTATCAGTGCACCATCAGAATCAAGAAAATCCACCAGGAAAGAAGACAGAAAGCTCTCGAAAAACAGATCAGAGAAGAGAAGGAGGAGAAAGATGATGAACCACCAGCCCTCCTGGAGGATAGTGATGATGAATAAGAAATTAAGGTCAAGATCCAAAGGACCCACCCTGATGCAGTCTTGCCAGAATACAAGTTGGAAAATGCAGCTGGAATAGACATCGCCACAGTAGAAGAAGCCATACTAGAACCCCAAACAACCACCCTACTCACAACTGGACTGGAGATAACTATCCCAAAAGATCATGTCAGGATCCTCAAGATAAGAAGCAGTCTGGCCAGAAGCAAAATTACAATTGAAGGAGAAGTCATCGATTCTGACTATACTGGAGAAATCCTGCTCATTGCTAGGAATCACAATCCTATAATCCCATTCCTGGTCAAGAAGAAGGACCAATTGGCACAGATGTTGATCTTTCCAATCCTATAACCAAGGATCATAGAAGTCAAGAATTTGGAGGAAATGAAAAGAGAAAAGAAAGGATTTAGATCCACAGGAAGAGGAGTATTTGCCAGTACCAAGATCACCGAACTGGAGCATAAGAAGGAGGAAATCACAAATAAGCACAGTTACACTATTAGAAATGAATTTCCACTCAAGGAGGAACTCAAGAAAATACTCCATGAATTCGAGAATGTCCTCACCATGGATTTCAAGGATATCAAGGAAAAGACCCCACACTACTATTATGAGGTAGATACTAGAGACACCAAACCAATTTACCAGAAGGCAAGACCTGTCCCACCAGCCTACCAAGAATGGCTCAGAGAAGAAATCAAGCAGATGGAAGAAGCCAGTATTATCAAAGAAGCCAGCAGCCCCTGGTCTTCACCAGTTGTACTAGCTCTGAAAAAAGGAAGCAAACCTGGAGAATTCACCCCAAGACTCTGTGTTGACTACAGAAAGCTCTTTTTTTTTTTTTTTTTTTTTTAACAGACTCATGTCCCACGGAATTTTATTGGAAGGGAACCTAGACTATATAGGCCAAAACCCTCCCCCACCACCCACCAAGCACTGCCCCTCCATTAATCTAGACTAGCTATTGTCCAGCAGCTCGACCATACCAGGTGCAGCAGGGCCTATATTGGCCTGCACCTCATTCTGTGCACCATGCTCTCCCTACTACCAGGGGAAACCCAACCATATACCAATGACTGAAAGTGCATGTCTGAGAACCCAATATATGTACAAGGCCATGCCCAAGCTGAATAGAATAGCCCCTGCCACCCCAAAGAGAATGACAGGCAAAGAAAAACTCTCATCAAAGTACAACATAGTGGGTAGGGCCTGGTTCTCCCAGTCAAGGTGAGTAAAGGACTTACATGTGAGGTGGGAGGAGACCCCCAATACCCCACTACTCAAACTATAGAAAGCTTAATGCAGTTACTAAGAAGGATCGCCAACCACTGCCCCTCATTAGTGACATCCTTATAACACTGGGAGACAAAGCACAGTACTACAACACTCTGGACTTATACTCAGGATTCCACCAAATCAGACTCACAGAAATGGCAAGCGAAAAGTCAGCCTTCATCACCCCAGACAGAACCTACATCTACTTACGAATGCCATTCGGGATGTGCAATATACTAGCAAGCTTTCAGCAAATGATGAACAAAATCTTCTACTATAACATGGGAAGATGAATGATGGTCTATATTGATGATATAATCATCTATAGTAAGATACCTGAGGAACACCTGCAGTATATATGGCAGATAATGGAAAGACTGAGAAAGCATGGCCTATATATCAAGCCCAAGAAATGCAAATTTGTGGAAATTGAGATCTCCTACCTTGGCCATATTATCAATCAAGATAGAACACACACAGACCCCCTCAAGATACAAGCAGTAGCAGCATACCCAAGGCCCACCACTGTTACAGAAGCCCAAGCCTTCATGGGACTTGCCTCCTACTATCGCAGATTTATCAGAGGATTCTTCAATATTGTAGGCCCAATCTATGAACTCAACAAGAAGGACACTAAATTCAACTAGACAGACAGACAACAAAAAGCATTTGATGAACTCAAGGTCAGACTGATCCAGGCACCTATTCTTAGATGACCCAATTGGACCCAAGAGTTTATCCTTCAGACAGACACAAGTGCACATGGATTAGGAGTAGTTCTAGCTCAAAAGAAAGACAAAAAAGAGTATATCATTACATACCTAAGCAGAGGAACCCGAGGAGCTGAAAAAGAATACAAATCCTACAAGTTGGAATGCCTTGCAGTCATCTGGGCTGTGGAAAAGTTCTACTACTATCTGGCTGGAAGATACTTCACCATTTAGACAGACCACTCAGCTCTCACCTGACTACTAACAACCAGACAACCCAAAGGAATCTATATCAGATGGATAATGAAGTTACAAGCCTATGATGTAACCATTGTACACCACCCTGGAAGAACAAATTCCAATGCAGATGCTCTCTCACAGATATCTTGAAACACCTCCAACCAATAAATCAATTAT
Source organism: Jimgerdemannia flammicorona (assembly GCA_003990745.1). Classification (NCBI taxonomy): domain Eukaryota; kingdom Fungi; phylum Mucoromycota; class Endogonomycetes; order Endogonales; family Endogonaceae; genus Jimgerdemannia; species Jimgerdemannia flammicorona. Next base: position 2,671 of record RBNI01004653.1, on the reverse strand, counting down.
AAATAAGGAGCTCTACTACAGAATCATCATATATCTGGAACAGCAAAATATGCCCCAACATCTGGAAGAATAGATGCAAATGATTATCAACAGAACATGAAAACAATTTGAAACTGATGGACAAATACTGAAGAAAGGAAAACTACTAGTCATACTAGAACACAAGAAGGAGCAGGCAATGAAATCAGTACATAAACTTAGCTATTTAGGAGGAATGAATACATATGATAAGGCAAGAAGAATGATATGGTGGCCAGGAATAGAGAAAGATATTAGACAATTTGTTAAAACCTGCGACAAATACCAGAAACAGAAACAAGACCAACAAAACCAAGCCCCAGGATCAGTATATATAGAACCAGTATCATTTGCCCATATAGCAATGGATGTAATCAGCCCTCTACCCTTGACCCTAACTGATAACTGATATATCATTGTCATCATAGACCTTTTTATGAAGTGGATAGAAGCAGGACCCCTCAAGGAAGCTAATGTACAGTTAATCACCAATTTCTTCTACAAAGAAATCATCTGCTAATTCAAGACTCCAACACAAGTAACTACAGATAGAGGAACAGAATTTGTGAACCAGTTCTTTGAGGTTCTTTATAAGAAGTATAAGATCCAGCACATTCAGACTACAGTCTATCACCCTCAAGAAAATGGATAAGCAGAAAGGACCAACAAGACCCTCAAGAATGTTATCGCCAAGATCTGTGATAACTATGAAAACTGGGATCACTATCTGTCAATAGCATTATCTGCTCTCTGAGATATCAGATCACAAAGTACCCACTTTACTCCTCGAGAAATACTGTTCAGAGAAGAAAGTTCTCAAGAAACCCTATCATCCAATAGGGATGCTGTATGGAAACATATGGATGGAGAAATATGGAGACTACACCAAATCAGGAAGAAGGCTGAGGATTACATAATAAAGGCACAGGCACTACAATGGAAGAATGCAGAAAAAACCCACAAACCCCTGGAGATTATCAAGATAGGAGACAAAGTCCTGGTATATCAGAATATGGTAGAAGCCTCATGGTCACGAAAACTGGAGCCCAAGTGGGAAGGACCTTACCTTGTGCAAGATATAAAAAGAACTACCTTTTGGCTATGAAAACTCTCAGGCACAATCATCCCCACTACCATCTACCAAAACTGACTCAAGAAGTATCATGACCAGTCAACAAAGTAATACTGCTGCTCTCAGAATTACTAGCATGGCCCAGCAAGCCATTGAAAGACAGTGGTGTTCCACCAAGCCACCAACAATGGAAGAATCCTTTGACAGCATCCAGAGTATAGTGCAAATATACTTGTCACAAATCTCACATTTCAAGGTCTACTAGAACTGAACTGAGTTTCAGAAATACTTCAAGTTGGGACAGCTACTGAATTCAAGACCAAAGATGGGAAAAGAAGACTGGATTAGAGAATGTCAGCTCTCCTATATTCAGATTATAATTGCAAAAAGAGTGCACAAGTTATTCAAAGATGATGAGTTAGCCTTAGCCCATTTCCAAGGAGTAACCCTAGGAGACTTTGGATACATATATCAAGAGACAACATTGGAAGGACATAATGATACAAATCACACAGTATAAGGAAATACAAATTGTAGAAGCCTGGGAATTCGAGTGAATAGGATGCTCTTGAGATGAATCACCTATTCAGGAGGAAGATGTGATGGCTGATCCGAATTAGTAACATAAAATAGGAGAATTAGACATTTGATCGTGGTACCTGAATCTGATTCCCAATATAGCTTAGCCTCATAAATAGCAGTCATATTCCACAAAGTGCAGAAACTTTAATATTTGCAAGGATTTAGGAGATGTTAGAATCTTCGCAATTAGTGAAATCTTAGCAGATGTTAAAAGATTCAGTACTTGCAAAATGAGCCATTACTTAGCTACCTTATAGTTAGCAAAACTTGTATAAATAACCCAGTATCTTAGAGTGAATAAACCTCAGATCAAAATAGTTCAAGCAAAGAGAAAGCAAAGGAACTAATAAGCCTGCAGGCAGATACACTTCAAACTCACCCATCCCTATACCTCAAGGACTCCGTGGAGTCAAAGAACAGCAAGTTTTCAAGATACAGAAATTCAATGTACTTCAAAGGTTAAGCATCTGCTATGTTACAATAGTAAAGTAGTGTCTATTTATCAATATTTTTAGTATTAATATCTACTCCAAACTCAGTTATAAGCAATTCTATAATTATTACACTCTTGTTCTATATAGTGAGATAAAAGTAGTATCTCTCTATTTTTGTTCTTAGCTTTAGTATCTACTTTAAACTTAACTACTAATAACTTTATAATCTTAATATATCTGTTCTTTATTGTGAGATCTATCTCCATAAGTAGTCACAGAATTTTTATATTTTCTTTCTGTATAATGAGCTTTATTCTCAATTCTGTCTTAATATAAATATATTAATTTTATATATCTATTTTATAATATTTTCACCATACTAATATCTATTATGATTTTTGTTATATTGAATAATTTTACAGGTTTCTTATATAATAAAAGATACTATCTTTGAATATTCCTCTTAAGAGATAGTTAGATATCTAATAGTATTAAGTAGAAAATTACTTACTATAATATTATAACCTTTTGATTTTTTTTTTTTTTTTAGAAATTGTTCTTCTTT